>JAAAQI020003350.1:0-35721 GCA_011800005.2 Stichodactyla mertensii | reverse complement strand
TGGGCTCTGGGGTGGGCGGGGGAGAGGGGGGGGGGGGGGGGAGGGCAGGGGGGGGGGGGGGGGGGGGGTGGGGGGGTTATGTTATGCAACAGAGTTTTAGAAATAAGAATTTATTTGCTTGAACGTGTTTTTGCACACATTTGTTTTGGTTTTTGCTCGTTGATCTCTTAGGTGTAATTAATTCAGTTATGACACAAATGTTACTATTAATTTTATACACGGTTACCTGCGCATTTATTAGTTTTAGTAGTAATAAATAGTTTGGCTTTAACTAAGGAGTGTAAGTGCAAGGTGTTGCCCACACGGATTGTAGGTCAAGGGCATGTTTGGTTTTGTGGCCAAGATTGTTTTGACTTAGAGATCTGCTTGGTTTCCTGTTCGACAGGCCTCTTTCAAATTAGCCTAGACATTCAAACCACTAGGTTAAACTTGTCCAGATACGTGATGTAAATAGAATCTTAGATTATATTACATTGTTATATAAGGACGAGCCATTTAGCTCTTTCTCACATTCATTCATTCAATCTTGTATTTATTGTGAACAAGCCTAAGTTGAAGCTCTGGTTGCACTTGAAGGTACAAACCTAAGCAAGGAAATGGCCGAGTAAGGAAAGTCCTTTTGGTCAACCTGGCTTTGCCTTAGTTTGTGTAGTTAGATCAAAACGCTTTACTTGTAGAGAACTTCTAATAAGAACAAGGGTCAATAAAACGAGATCGGCAGTCCAAAGATCCCTCGTCGTACCGCAGTCTTACAAGTGAACCTAACTGGTGCAAACCAGTTAGGTTCTCCACCAATATAAGCGACTTCCCATGCCGGGTTCTGGGGTGATAGATATTGACTCCAGTAACCATAATATTAGTCACATGATTGTCTTTGGTGTTTGCTTAATTACTGGCTCTAATTGTGATCGTAAGTCTAAAGAGATGCGCCTCATTCATTCATTGGGTACTTCAACAGCCCAATGACATGAATGAGCGGTTTCTTTCTCTTAAAGCTATTGGTTCTTTCCTCCTCTCACTTTCTGATTGGTTAATTAACTTTCCCGCTTCTATTTATACCAACTCTTGCCCTTACTTTACTATTTTACTCCGACGAAGGGCGAAAGCTCGAAACGTCAGTAAAGTTAAGTATATTTCTCTTTTTTTACAGTGTTACAGATTTCCTTTTATTGGTTATTGTATTCATTACACACCGAGGCAGCGTATACTAATTTACTCGCTAGTTTCCATTAATAGATATTAACATCTTATGTCTCTCTATGTATATTTAAAAAAATGACGTTAGCCTTTCCGGAATTCAAAAAGGGACTAAGGCCGCGATCACAGGAAAGATCATACTGATATTAGTACTTTTACCAGGTTTGGACATGTTTGGATGAATACTTACTCAGTGGCAAGCTTTTAGAAGTCGCAAAAATAAGAGAGAATGTATGGGGTTTGACGACAGCGTCCCTAAAAAGTCCCTAAAAATCACACATTCTCTCTTATCTTTATAATTCCTTTAAAGCCTGCTAATCAGTCAGTATTTACTCAAACTATCTCAAACTCGCTAATTTTCATAATTTTAGTGTAATCTTTCATGTGAAGGGTGTTGTTTTTTAATTAGATAAATATTTCGAGACGTATTCCCAGTCCCTTCCTCAATTTCGGAAAGGCTAATTAATTCATTGCATAGCTTTATCAAGAGTTTTGTTTTTTTGATTCTTTTAAAATTACCTCAAATTTAACCAACTCAAATTGCTTTATGTAGATATTAAAGTGCAGAAGTTTCAAATTGCCTTCATGTTACGCAACTTGTTGCTGCGTGAGTATACTTTGTAATTTTAGCTAATGTCATTAACCTGATGTTCCCCTTTTGAAAATTTAAAGAGTTTTACATTTTTTTAAATGAATAGCACAAGTATTTTTGAAAGTTTGACAAATATCAGCAGACTGTTTGACCTTCGGAAGTACTATTTCAAGCCTTCTTCAAATAGTATTATAAGTGCTTTCAAGTTGTTTCCAGGGCATTGCAAAACACCTACTTTTGGTATTTTGTGATTGTGAAGCTCTTGCTCTAAAATCCCTATAGCTGGAGAATGCTTGAATTGTTTGGTTGTGATTTCCAGATAAGAATTTAGATCTAGTTGAGTCTTACTCTACCTATCATGCATTATGTTGAATGGATGAATAATGAATAACATAAGGTGTTTCCGATTGGCTAGTGCAGCTGGCATGGTCACATGACATAGTAATAAATATATCTACCACAATTCTTTATTAAATGTTAGTGAAAGGCCTCCTTCTCTCCACTAATATAGCGAGATAAATGTCATTTACCGTGTCAAGATAATGGATCCAAGCAAAAACGAAGTCAAGACCATGTCAAATGTGGTTAAAGCAGCTTTATTTGGCTCGGATGAGCTGGTCGTAGCTTCAAATAGAAATATGTTATGTCGGTGAAAGACATCAAAATACTATTTTCAAGGTCAAATTCCTAGGAAAATGCATAGCTCTGGTTCCGCTAATCGTGATTTCTGCTTCAGTATCCGTGTTCTTAGCCGTGGCAGCATAAGAGATGACGTCACTTGCCCTCTCTTTTTCCCCTCTTTTCAAATCACGTGATCATTAATGGGTGGGGTCTAGAGCTTTCGCGCAAAACCAGGCCTGGGGCAAAACGGTCAAGGTTAGCTATAGAACACACTGTTTTCTTACGACCCATGAAGCATTTCCAGAGTATTTTCTGAAGCAATAGTTTTCATGTTGAATGATGAAGGATGCTCCTCAATTAAAGTTGAGGAGAGCAAACCAGTGAATAGAGAAAAATATTAAGAATTATGGTCTTGAACCACCTACTTTCACCCGGAATGTATCATCCAAACTGAAGGTGACATTTCTAGAATGAAATATATGAGTTAACTGCTCGCCTAGTTAACCCTATGGACCCGAAAACTGCTGGTTCAGCTTAATTAAGCAAAGGAATTGAGCTTCCTTTATAACCTATTCAGCCTAACAATCTCCCAGTCTTATGTGGTCTAGTTACGTTCAAACTCTTTAGAAAGGTCTCGGTCCAAGCTGTGAAAACCTCCTACATATAAGTGTGAGTTCCTCACTTGTCATAACAAGGGCAGCGGAGACGGGGGTGCTGGGGGTGCTTCAGCCCCTCCACTTTTTACGAGAATGACATACATGCTCTACTATCAAGCGGTAAGGATTTACTAAGCTAGCACCCCCCACTTTCAGAAATGCTCCGCCGCCCCTGCGTAAGAGTGTTTGGAAATTCTGTAATTTAAAAAGTACATAAACTGGCAATTTCAGTCTAAATATTGGACGTGAGTTAATGAACTCATCACTACAATTCAGCTAGCTGTTTTTGCGATAAGATCATTATAGTTAAAAGGATTAAATGTGTTGCAAAACTCTACATGTTGTTCCAAAGAGAACTTTGGCCATCAGCTAAATTATAGAATGAAACTTTTTTGCTCTCCTAGATAACTTAAAATTGATAATATTGAAGACCTCCATCACAGGCAGATCAGGAAACCACTCTCTGCAATGTTTATATGTTTAGTACAAAAAATGTACAAAATTCAAGTGGTCTGGCAATCACGTCTCAGTAAGCGTGTTTGCATCATACTGATGCAACAACATTCTTCCTAATAAATCGTCAATTAAAATTCTCTTGTAAGCTAAGATAAAATAATTTTCTTTTACCGAAGTAACAGCTTTAGGAAAGAGCATCTTGAAAAAAAACCCGACTGCAAAAATTATTGTTGTCGTGGTGGAATGGTCTTGAACCTTGGGCTGTCAACGAGGTAGGTCCGCTCGCACGGGAACCGGAAACCTCAAGTCCAACAACAATTTCATGTATCTAATTTCTAGTGTACATTTTCTAGAATTTTTGACACTTTGTCGGGCTTAGGATTTGAACAAAAATTGCCCCCAAAACGTACAGAGAAAGCCTGGAAAATCATTCAATAATAAGAATATTATTTATTTAGTTAAAGGGGGATAGTGTTTGATTTGAGTTGCTTACAGTGCAATGGACTTTGGACCATTAAGAGTTTTCTTAGCTGGATAAAAAAATCTCTCAAATTCCGGTTCAATCGGAATTACGCAAACAAAGGTTACTCGGTTACAACAAAAGATGTCTTCGTGAAAGAAAAACCGGTGAAACTTTCTTTAGACCTCCTTGAAATAAACTCTGTTTTACTGGAGTTTGGAAGTCCTTTCTCAACAGACTTGTTGGATGTTTGTCGATTTCCAAGATGTCAAGGTTCCCCGCTACTGATCAGCTTGCTCAGGTTGAGAGAATCTGTCATTACTTAACTCAATTGAGCTCTTCTTATAGTGTGACATATCGCGACAGCCGCGGATCAACAGTGAAATTTCATGTTTCGACTAGCACAGTTCAGCCACGCGACAAATCGTGTTATGATAACATAACTTTGATTTTGCACGAATGATATATAAAAAGCTGAATTACACTAGGAACTTCAAAACGAAAAAATATGACGTGACAAAAGTAATTAAATCCGCAAACATAATAAGCCTAAAGTTTCACTTTATTTTTGACCTGAAGAAATTCTCCTGCGTGGGTTTTCAAAGTTCTCTTTCTTTTCTTGCATAAATTATATTCTATCTAATCTATTTGTTTTTAGATTTCTATCGTTAAATCACCCCAAACTCCTTCGAAATATCGCTTAATTTCATTTCCTTAGGGTTGTGTTATTCAAAACCCCTCGAAAAATAGAATACGTACTTTGTACCCGGCCTGTCATCGATATCTCTTCACAGCGTGACATCACTTGGACAAATTCCCGAACAAGCAAGTTCTACCAACGACATCTGATTGGTCAATAGCAGCTTATAGCTCACATGATCGCAGAACCCGCAAGGGCGTTGTGAAGGAGTATAAAGCCTGTGTTGCGGTTTTGGAGGTATTCAATTTGAGCAGAGCTCTGAAGGACCATGCAGGCACTTCTAGTTGTGTTGCTGGCCACTGGAGCCTTAGCCGGTAAGTTCTACCTTTCAATTTATGTTCATGATGATTCTTCCTTTGCAAAGCCTCTATCCTATTGTTAGATCCGAAGGCACGTTTTTGATCCGAAGGCATTAGTAAAACGTTTCTTGCTTGCTTGTTGTTTTTTTCCCACTGGTAAGAAATGCCCGACTTGGATTTGTCTTTCGGCAGGACAAGTAGTGAAGTCATATACTTCACATTTAAAGCTCCTTTATCACATTTTCTCGTCAACCATGTCTATGGGTGAACATTTTCTCTGTTATTTTAACAATATACTGGTTATCTTTGATGATCTGCACTGTTACTGTACCTTCTCTCGGATTTAAAAATAAAATAGCTCTCTCCAATCAACATGTCATGGTTAAAGAAGCAAACATGAACTTCTTCGCAAGTCTTTTGTTTCGGTACAAAAGAGCTTGACCCATAACCAAACCATTAGACAATTTGCATTTATCTTTTGTTAGATCTTGTTGTACTGTGCATTTGTGCCAAAAATGTGAAGTTTACGTAAAATGTAAGCAAAAAAATATTGCTCTGACGAGTTGTTTATTTGTCCTCCTCCGCAGCACCATATAGTGGCTACCAGCTCCGCTCAAAAGAACAATGCTCAAAAAGTAAGTCAGTTTGAAAAATAAATCTCTCAAAAAATTCTTTGAAGTCTCAAGGCCTGGTATAATTACAATATGACCTTTTTAAATACTTTCAGTATCTAGTTTCACCAACTGACATGCCCTCTTGTTCTGTTTGTTCCTAAAGGGAACAAGATTTTTATTACGAACTTAAGGCATTTGTCATGCAAAAATGAAAACATATGAGGAAAACTTTGATTCATCAGTTAAAAGAGGAGATGCAATGAATGGGTTCCTGGATTTCCGTTTTGCGCAACTCTTCATCGGATTTTCTCTGTGTGCTTCTCGCTGATAGATTGCTTTGCCTAGAAAAACAAGAGATGCTCGAGTGGGGGCGAAGTCCTTTCTATTTTTATCAAGATGTATCGCCGTCAAAGAAGGAATGTTGACGATGCATTTTTCAATTTTAACGAACAAAATAGGTTAAAATTAACCTCTCCTTTGACAAAAGCATTGTACAAGTCGCTTGATTGCGAGATAATGAACTTTTTGACAAGTCATGTGATAGCAATCATCCAGTGTTTTTTTTTTTTTTCCTGGCGTTTCTTGTTATTTTGGAAAGATATCAGAAATTAATATTAATAGAGGCATTTTGCAAGTTTTCTATAAAACTTTATCCGAAAGAAATATAAGAATTTATAAGAGGATATTAAAGATTTCTTGCTCCAACACGAAAGAGATACCGGAAAGACGATATCAGATGTCACCCTGTGGGATTAGAATATTTATCCTTGTGACGATTAGAAATTCCCAAGTCCAGTCCCACTCCGCTTCCCGCTGCTTTCGGCACAGATCACAAGACTTGCGAGAACCTCATGCTGATTGTTTTTCTTTCACTTTTTCTCTCTAGAAACTCTGCGATTCCCTTATGGGAAAGAGTTGACCTACAATTATGTAGGAGAGACTGTCAGTACTGTGAATGGATCTTCAACTGCTCAATCGGCGTTGAAAATTACAGCACGCTGCGTCATCAAGACTGTTGGTTCGTGTCAACATGTATTGAAGGTATGTAAGTACTCTTTTTTTTTCCTGCGCGTTTCCGGTCATATTTTGTGCGCGTGCTTCAGCGCCGTGACCTTTTAGTACCACTTGAGCAAATAACAAATCTAACATCATAATTTTATGCGATAAAATGAAATATAATTTGAATTTTTGTTTTCCTGTTTAAACGTAAATAAGTGTCAATACGTTCTTTCATGTTTTAATTTTTTGTACGAAAATCAAACAACATGCCCTTGGCTTGGATAAAGTGACATTGTAAAGTTAAACCCGTAATATGATCCAAATGTTATGGCTACCACAGAAGGCGACCAAGGAATTTCTAGAAATAAATAGATTAAGTGTTTTTCAAGCAGATGTGTACAGGTTATCCTTTTTGAATTTTTTCTTATCACTTCTTAAATTGTTATTCTATTCTTGATCTCTTTTGGAACAGCTTTACCCCCTACATAATCTGATTTCTTCAACAAAGTTGTTTAAGGACTGATTTGATTTGGATTCATGAGAGTCAAAGAATTAATGTATTGACAAAATTTCTCATTTTTGCTCGGCTTAGAAATTATGAAAGATGCTATATTCCTTCCCAATCATGACCATGTACTTAGAATTTGCATTTTTTAAGTCTGAAAATTCCTAAGCTTCTGAATAATTTAAACCTGTTTTCCACCTAATAGAGTGTCAAGTTATGTTATATCAATATCATATCTCTGTAAGGTCCCGACCACTTCACAGGGTGCAGATTATCTGGCTTGCCTCTGCTTGTTCCATCCGATATTTTGACCTTGAACACAAATTCATTAATTATTGCATTCCTTTCTAGCTTCAGGTTTTACTTGATTTCCCCAGGCTCGTGACCCTCTGTTGAACTTAGTGGGTGTGCATGTGTGTTCGTTGTAGGCACTGAGGGGGTGTGTAAGGAAAGAGAAATCTTTTATAAATTCTCTTCTACGGGGTACCCAGGGTGTGGTACTACAGTACAGCCATTTCTTTTGACATAGCAAAAGCAAAGCCAACTAGTTATTACACCTCATGCTACAAAAGAAACTAGTTTTCTTTATCAAGAATTATCTTTTAACAAATGTACCCAAGAGTTCTTGTAATATAAAATGTGGTTTGTGCAACGAATGTCTATTGTTGTGGGGATATTTTGTTAAGGAGATAAAATTGCTCACGTGGTTTGTATTTCACAACTTTTTTCTTGCATGTCCTTTGTTAGTGTTTGCATTTTGAACTCAACTATGAATAATGTGGTACATTTTTCGGTAAAAAACACGGTCTTGCTGCGCGAAGGAATGGAAAGCAACACACTTAGTACTAAAATTTTCTTCAAAAAGCCCAATTAAATTTAAATATATTAGTTTAAATACGTTATTTTATGATATTGACAGAATTTATTCTCCTTTCAGATCGACAGCGTCGAGCTCTGGGAAGGCCAGAGTAAGAACTTCCCTTTAGGGTATCGTCTCTCTAGGGAAACTGCAGCATTTGCTCGAGAGCTTCAGGCTCATGACCTCGTCTTCCGATCCAGGGATGGCGCTATTGTTGAGGTGTTGTCTTCTTATGACGAGAGCCCGCAATCCTTGAACATCAAGAAGGGAATCCTTAGCGCCTTGCAAGTCCAGTTTGTAAAGAGCAATTCCCTGGTGAATGAGGTGAGTGTCTTATCGTTCCGACGATGTCACATAATCGCATAGCTCTAGCCAAAATAGCGCGCTGTTTGGCTAAAGATTGGAAGAATTTTAGCGTGGAATTGAACTCAGCTACCGCGATTCGTAGGATATCGTTTTTTTCTCGTGAAATTCAAGGTGGAATTCCCTCGGCCGTTGAATTTACCTATAGAAATCCACCCCTTTTATTAGCTCGATGCTTTCTGATACACTTAACGATTATGTATTTGTCTGCTTTTATCGTTTTTTAGACTGACGTTACCGGAAAATGCCCTGTACATTACCGTGTACACTCGAAACATCTCAGTGGACACGCGAAGGTCGTGTCAAAGACGCGCAACCTGAAAGAATGCAGTGACCGATCCAAAACCGAACTCGGGATTCACATCCATCAGTACAACGAAAAGGTAATAGGGCAGGAAAGACTTCAGGGATTGGTGTGTGCGCGGTGTGTTATAGTCGAGGAGCACTCTCATTGTGGGTGGTTATGTGCTCATTTTAACGTCTAACCTTGGAATATGTCCTAGTCAATGAAACAAGTCAATTAGATATTAAGTTCGACAAATTCGAGTCCAAAAAGTATTTAATAAAATAAAGCGTTTTCTTTTGTTTTTCAGGCACTAAATCTGCTCTCTTCATCAAGCAACTGTCGCTACATTTTGACGGCAAAGAAACTAGTCCAGAAAATTGTTTGCCAAGAAGAACATTTGTTCAGACCGTTCTCGTCAGGAACCTCTGCTGGTGCAAAAACCACAACCAAGTAAGACCTTAAAACTATTACTTTTAAGTAACGATGTGGATAAGAACGATAGCGAAAACAATAGGCTTCCGGCATGGACAGCCGTTTGAACGGTAATGATAATTCAATTACATTCTCCAATGTCATTGGTTGATAATCGAAAAGCGCCAAATTCAAATGTTTTTCGGCTCTCACTGTTCACAACGCCCGATGTAATCAATAAAAATGGCTGGTAAATTCGTATGTGAATTACATAACACATATATGCGCAGGTTTTAAGAAATTTCTATGTGGGGATCTTGTCTAAAAAATCCCCACATACGATTGGTCAGAAAATTGGATAAGCAATAGTTACGAAGTATCTTCGGATATTCATGTCTTCATTCGGCATTATTTCGCCTTTTTTTCGGATAAATTCAGACCAAAACACATTTTGACCAATCAGAGAGGTGGAAATTAATTATTGAAGAGAATTATAAGAGGCCCGCACTGAGCATGCCATGCCATTGAGTGCTATCGTTCTTAACAGCATCGTTACTTAATTTAAAAAAAATACTGATGAAAAACAAAAGGTTTCTTGCTTGAGGTATTAAGTGTTGCAGCTATACTTACATTAGTTGTATCGTACGTTTGTGTTCTGTAGGATTTTGTTTGTGATTAACATAATGTGCTTTCATTTTTAGACAAGTTCTGGAGCTTCAGCATGTCAGAAAAGTGGCGTTTGGGGGTTATGATATCAAAAGTAGGTACCACTTCTTTGAATTATATGCTTCGTTACAATGGGATGCCAAATATTTTCTTGGATTCAGTTCTATGGACTGAATTCCTAATTATTTCTTTGCTCTCCTTAGGCCTTCCTCAAACTACTAATTTGACCTTCGAACACATCAAGCCAAATGCTGAAAGCCTCGAATCAGAGAAAGTGATCGAAATCATCAAGCAGCTGGCTCTTCAGTCCATCGATGAAACAAAACCAGAATCAGCTCGTCTGTTTTCTCACTTAATTTTCCATCTGCGCAAGTTAGATTCCAGAGCTGTAGAAAAAGTCTGGGACAGGATTTTTGAGTGCGATAGGTCTGGCGATTGCACACCTGAGCAGAAAGACAAATTCCAGTAAGTAGTGGTTTCATTCATGCGTATTTCATTTTTTAATCTCTGCACTGAGGCCATCGAGGCTGCAAGACAAAAGATATGTTTTGCAACTTTTTTCTTGCGCCTTCGTCGTCAAAGCCGGCTTCCTCATCAAGACATTCAAGGGTTTTTTTTGCGTCCTCTGAAGAGAGATAGAGAGAGGGTGCAAACAAACTAAGACGAAGGTGCGCACAATAAAAAGCACGTGCCGTGCCCTTGACATGAGGTGGCGTCTTCCTTTGTCTAATATGTCTGTCTACTAAAAGAGCATGTGATTAGTGAATGTGTTTGCTAATTTGTACATTTTTATTTCCCCTTAGGATGTATCTCTTGGACGCTTTGCCTCATTGCGGTACATCTGGATGTGCTTTTGTCATGAGTCGTGCCATTGAACGCGAGCTTGTCAATGGTGAACGTGGCAACATGTTCCTTACTGGCCTAGCATTGGTGTCTGTTCCTACCGATGATATGATTGGTCATGTACTAAGACTCTGTCAGATCAAATCAGGCCGCACCTGTATGTTGACCCTTGGTACACTAATCCATAAATACTGTGAGGATGGAAAATGTGATAGGCTGGTAAGTAAGAATTCATTTGCAGTTAATTTTTCCTTATTGACTCTTTTGACCATTGTTTTTTCCATTTTTTTTTTTATCTCATTGAGTTATAAAGTGCTAACTTTTATTTTTTTATATTTGTTACAGCCTAGTGTTAATACGGGAAAGGCCGAATTTTGGCTTCAAGGTTTGCTAGGAAAGAGATGTGATTTTGATGATCCCGAGCAAGCTGAAAACATCATTATGGCTTTAAAAGCTATTGGCAATGCTGGTCGTCCATCGTCTGAAGCTACACAGTTCATCGTTTTGAAATGCGCCAACAACTTGAACCTTCCCACCAACATGACTATTGCAGCAATCAAAGCTCTTCGACGAATGCCATGCAACAAAGAAACCACTGAGGAACTTCTGAAAATGTACGAAAATACCGACTTGGACGTAGAGAAACGAATTGAGGCGTACTTGGCTCTCTTCAAGTGCCCGGATGTTAAGCTTTTCAGCCGCATAATCAAGATCCAAAGTAAGGAGGTCAACAAGCAAGTTGGTTCCTTCGTCTGGTCCCACATCACCAATGCTATGGAGTCGACTGAACCTCTTCACGGCCGTCCATTGGCAAACATGATCCGTAAAGCTCTTGGAGGGGAAATGCTTCGCGAATTCAATTTGAATCGCTTGAGGTTCTCTCGCGCTTGGGAAGCATCTTATTACAGTGGTAAGTTAAACTTCAAAATCTTCAATTTTACTGTATACAAGGGGAAAGGGCGTAACGACAGTTTTGATTGGTTTAAATTTCCCTAGCCTTTACGATTGCGGGCCCACAAAACAAAATGGCTGCCTCAATGGGAAACTTGGAAATATTAAGCACGTAAATTGTAAAAAAGTGAATGTTTTTATCACTGCCATACTTGAAGGCTTAGAAGAAAGAGATTGCCATGTGTTACAGGTATTTTAAGCAGCGCAGCTCTCACAATTTGACCTTATGAAATTGGGCAATGTTTAGGCATATTATCAATAACAAAACTCCATTCTGTTAAGATATAAGCCTATTGTTAAACCTGGAGCTCCTATTTGACCACTTTTATTGTAACTTGGGATTTTTAAAGGCTGATTTATTGCCGTATAGGTAAAAGAAGCATCCCCCCATATTACTAAATACTGGCGTCTTTTTTGTTATAAACTGTACTCTTTATCGGGTATATTTTTCAAGTCTTAAAATAAAATTGTTTGTTTGTTGCAAGGCAACTCGACGGGTAAGGGACATTTTAGTCAGTTCTCGTTTAATTGTAATTGAAATTTGTCTTATCCTCACTTTACAAACTTTTTCCTTCAGATATCCTCCGAGCTGGTGGCTCAGTACAAGGTCACGTGGTCTACCACCCCAACAGCTACTTACCTCGCAGTACCCATGTAAACCTCACCGTCGATGTCCTCGGAGCTTCCATCAACGTCTTGGAAGCAGCAGCGAGGTTTGAAGGCTTCGAAATCCTTATTGAACAGTTGTTTGGACGTGATGGCTACTACCCAGATCAACGTATCATGGACATGTTCAAGAAGCTGAAGCCCCATGATCAAGGCACGGATCAGGAAACAATAATCAGAGGAAGGCGAAGCATCGAGGATCTAAATAAAGTGGAAGCGCACGTCAAGGAACTACACGAGAAGGTAATCCTTGAGCAATACTAATACCCCAGCTGGCTTATGCCTTATTTTGGAATTCACAACAGAATATTTTACCGTGTCTAAAGCGTCTCCTAACACGTGTTTAAAGCGTCTGTAATCGTTTCCATCGCGTTTAATAACTCAGAGAGGAAAGCTGTCCTCAGTAAGATAATAAACATGCTCTACCTGGTCTCCTGGTCTCTTTCATTGGTCTCTTACTTAATTTCATTTTGTAGTAGTTGTACAAGACCGTCAATGTGTATCGCCGGTAGAGCTTCTCTTTTATCTTTACGTTGAATTGTATACCAGTGAAATAACATTTTACTGTATGTGTTTTTCGGATTTTATCTCTACATCTTTTGTATGAAAATCTACGGTTAAACTACCATATGAAATATCTTGTTAAATTCACTTTCGTTCTTTTTTCTTTCTGTTTCTTTTTTTTGCAGATGGACAACCGCAAACACACCCCATCTGGTGCCATTTCAGTCAACCTGTTTGGCAACGAAATGAGAGTTGCAAGCTTCGATGACATAAACTGGCTGCAATCCGAAGCTGATAACATCAACATGGTTGATTTTCTGATTAAACTTGCACGTGGTGGCAACAAGACCTTCACAAAGAGCCTAATGTTCCTCGACGCTGAGACGACCATCCCAACAATCCTCGGATTACCTCTGAAGCTAGACGCCAAGGGTGTTACAGTCGTATCTGTTGTGATGAGTGGAAAGTTCGACATCAGAAACATGTTCTGGGGGCCAATGGCATTTGACGTCCGTGGACACCTCAAACCAAGGTTAAAAACAAGACTGCATTGTTGAGAAAAAATATCTTTATTGTTATACTTTGCTTCATTTAATTAAGCTGATTGGTGTCTAGTTTCATCCCTACGAGGCGTTGAATACCATAGCTACAGTATTATTGTTATCTTTAAATGTTTTAAAGACACAACTTATCGTTTTGTTGATATTTCAGTGCCGTAGTGGAAGTTACTGGTCGCATGGGAGTTGATGCTTTTTTTGCAGAGGCTGGAATTCTTCTTAACACCTCCTTGTACACTTCAACGGAAATTAGAGGCAACGCCACATACAAGCAAGGACAGACTCTCCAGTTTGAAGTTGGAGCCCCATCAAAACCAGTCCAGATCTTTAATGTTTCGTAAGTATTTTGGTTGTTTATTTATCTTTAATTTGTAAAGATCTTTTTACGCCAACCTTTTTGTCACAGTTATAATTTTTCGCATGCTTGTTCTTTTCCGTAGGTCCGGCTTGTTTGCAACCCTGAATGAGGAGGAAATCCAGATTAGAGGAACCCAGAGACGCTTTGAAGTAAGTATTGACTAAAGATTTATCTTCATAATGTGTGAAGTAATATTATAATGCATCAATGGTTTAAGTGACACCTGCTCTTTTCTTTGATGTCTAATGGTCCTCCTTTTTTCATAGCCTGCACCATGTATAAACTTCACACGTGTCCTTGGTTTAGCTGTTTGTGGTCGTTTGTCACTGCCTGTTGGATTCCGCGACATCCAATCCCCATTTTTCCCTCTCTCTGGACCTGCATCATTCAGTCTATCAGTCATCCCAACCGACCCCAAGCTCCGCCTATACCAAATAATTGCACAGCGACTTCCCACTGAAGACGAGAACAACTTTGACATCATTGCACGAATTTCAACTCCTAACGCTACGTGGGAACGTGAGTTTGAAGCCAATGCGTCCCTGTGGTTGAAAGACCAAAAGAAATCGTTCAGCATCTCCACTGGTGCTCTCGGGTACAAGTTTGGAAACCTGTCTGGCAGCTATCACAACCTCACCAACGCTATCAACCTAACGTTTGACGCGAGGGATGTTTTATATGGAAACCGCATTGTTCTGAATGCTCAGTACTTTAACAAGACCAATCCCGTCAGCCGAGAACGACATATTGGAATCACATGGTCTGCCTCGTACAAGAACTACACTATCACACAGCTTACGAAAGTATACAACAAGTCCAGAACCTATGGCTTCGTGAGTAACACCACTTACTGGCCAGGGAAGTACATCTTTGCCAGCGGTGAAGTGGGCATCCCATCCAAGCGCGTGAACTTCCTCGCCAACCACACGTGCACAAAGACTTCAATGACATTCAATGCTCAGTTGAACAAAGATGAAAATACCTTTGTCTTCAACATCACCAACGGCCTTACGAAAGTCAGTGTTGAAGTCGACGGTGTGGTGAATAAGGTCCAGAAGGAGGCTATTTTAAGGAGCTATGTTCTACCAATTAAGCAATCATTTACCTTGCGAAGCTCTTTCGTGGCCAGAGGAAACGAAAAAGGTATCCACTTCAAAGTAAGCCATGATAACAAGAACCGCGTATTTGCATGGTATACAGGCTTTTTGAACAAAACCAACGAGAAGTCAATCAAGACCAACGCTTCCATTCTTGGCAAGCCCTTCGGAGCTGCGTGGACCTTTTTCAACTACACAAGTGAGAAAGGTATCAAGTTCAACGTTTCTGCAGTTGGTAAATCTATCAACAGTGCCGTGTCCTACCTTGTAAAAGATGGTGTTAAAAGCATCAAAGCAAATGCAACTGGTTTCAACAAGAAGGCTGAAGCTGTGTGGTCCTACGTAAGCAGAATGATGAGCAAGAGCCTGAACTTCAATGCCATTGTCATGAAGAAATCTTTCAGTGCTGCATTGACATTCCTTAACCAAACCAACGACAAAATCCTCAAGTTTAATGCATCTGCCTTAAACAAGTCCATTGACGCTTTCTGGACCTACTCTATGGCCAGTGCTCAACGAAGCATCAAGTTCAATGCCTCTGCCCTGAACAAGACCATTGAGTCAGCACTTACTTTCTTGAACCTTCCTCAAGAAAAGAGCATCAAGCTTAACGCCACAGTACTCAACAAGACGATGGAAGTAGTTACTGCCTTCTTGCAACTCCCAACAGAAAAAGCTTTGAGGTTTAGTGCTAGAGGGTTCAACAAATCTGCCACAACAGTTTTCAGTTACTTGTCTCTTCCCACTACCAAAGCTCTGAAGTTCAACGCAACTGTTTTGAACAAAACAGTAGATGCAGCGTGGACATACATAGATAAGCAACAAGACAAAGTTGTCAGGTTTAGTGCTGGTGCCATGAACAAGACAGTCGAGGCCTTGTGGACGTTCTTCAACCATGAATCTGAGAAAGGACTCCGTTTTAATGCCCAAGCAATGAACAAGAAACTCGAAGGTGTTTGGTCCTACTTCAGCAGTCCAGCTGAGAAGGGACTGAAGTTCAATGCAACTGTTTTGAGAAAGACAGCTAATGCTACCTTGGCTTACTTCAAGCTTGCCGACAGCATCGGAGTAAGATTCAATGCAAGTGCTCTGAACAGATCCATTGGACTGATGTCAAAGATGATCAGGCAAGGAAATGACAAGAAGATGGTGATGAGCGGAAGCTACCAAAACTACAGCGTTGCCTTAGTTGCTGCACTTCAGAACTTGACCACATTCAAAAGTGTCTGCATACATAGTGAGTTCCTCAGCCGCCCTTATGGGCAAATCTGCATGTCTTGCTCCAACAGTTCCATGGATAAAAGCGTTGCCTTCAATGTCAGCATGCTGAACAGAACAGCTGAAGTAAAGGCTGAAAGAATTGAACAGCCCAATGTGTCTTCCCTTCGTCTGACTGGCAGGTACAACAAAACTCTTTTCCTTGAATCCTGGATGAGCCGCCTTTCTACCGATGTCATGAAGACTTTAGTCCTGAATACAACCATTGCCAATCGATCTGTGGATGCGAGGTGGTTCATAGAAAGCAAGCCAGAAATATCTGAGAGAGCTGTTGGATTCAATTTGACTGTTTTGAAGAGAACCATGGGATTGAAATCAGTGTTCGTGAACCAAAAGAAATTCAAACAAGCTTCAGTTCATCTGATGTGGAACAAAACTATGTTTATTGATTCCTCGCTGGTATTCCGCAACCTTACCAACCAAAAGATAATCAAACTACGCAATCGCATCGGAGGCTATGTTGGCATTGTTCAAGGAGAGTTCAGACTGAATGGTGGTGCAAAGGAGTTCGAATTGCTTTACAGGTTGAGAAATGCCTCAAATCAGATGTTCTATTCCAGTTCCTTGCTAACATACAAAAGCCAAAACTTGAAAAGAAGAGAACTAAATTTTGTCCAGTACCTGACAGTTTTCAGTCGCAGTTTTGAATACGGATGGGACCTCCTGCATATAAATGACTCTTACGAATCCAGAATGGCTCACCAGTTGAAAGCAGCGCTGATGTATTCGAGTGGAAAGAAGGTATCCATGACTGGCAGAATCAGCAACGACCAAAGAGAACTATCAACCAGCCTAGAGGTAGAGTATCTTCCAAGAAAAACTGTCCAACACAGTATTGTGTGGTACAAAGACCGTAAAATGATCGTTACAAGAGTAGAGCCTTTACCAAAAATAACGATTGTGAACACTCTCGAATGGAAAGATAACGATGGTGTATATGTACGTAGCATTACCAGCGCCTTCAACAAAAACATTGTCAGCCACTTCCGTTACATGAAGAGTTCCGAAAGCTACGACGGAAAGATTGGACTTTTGCCAACGAAGTCGATTACATTCAATGGCAAATTCTCCAGAGAAAACGGTCTTCTTATCACCTCCAATGTCAATGCTTTTGGAAAAGAATGGTCGCACAAACTAGACATTGACAAAATTCAACGAAAGTTCTTCATATCCTTGGAATTGATTCCCAATAAGCCAGTCTCGTTTGAAGCAAGCTGGGACCTTGTTAAGGGACTGAAGATCAACACCGAATTGTCTGCTCTGAAAAAGTCACTGAAATTGAATGCCATTTATGAAAATCTAACAAAGTCATGGACATCTGAACTTACCATCTTGAAAGAAAAAGTCCTATTCTTGCAAAACTTTGACGTCAACACCAAAACATTCAACGCAAGTGTCAAGGTCAGAAACAGGAGAATTGGTTTTGTTGGTAGATTTGACTTGAAGGCATACGTTGTAAGTGCTCATTTGACGTGTAATGAGTGGATGACTGGATGGTTCCTCAAGCTCGATCCAAAGAACAGAAACATTATCTATAATGCAACTCTCACATCCCGCATCTCTGGACAAGTAGTTGCGGAAATGCCAAACAACCGCCAACTGCAGGTGACACTGCAAAGAAAGCTCGGAGTGAACATTGTCAATGAGTCACGAATAATGTACAAACTCAGCCCAGAGGCAAGCCGTTTCTTCCTTACATGGAACACAACTACTGTCAAGTATGTTATGAGCAAAGTGCAGTCCCTGAAGCCTTTAGTAGTCAATGCTACAATGAAGATCTACAATTTGACTCTGATTGGTGCCAAAAACCTTACCAAGAAAATCGACCTTCTCGTGAAGAAAGCTGAGAGCAAGCTTAAACCTCAAGTTATGAAATTCTACCAAACAGTCAAGAACTACGATTACCGCGGAGCATACAAGAACATTAGCATAATTGCTAAAAATATCAGTTTAAAGGCCTTGAACTTAACCACACAAGCTTACAACATCAGTCTGAAGGCACTGGCAAATACCATAAAAGATCTACCTAAGACTGCCCGCAATGCAACAGAATTGTACAAGAAAGTCCGTGCCGAAATAATGAAGGTTCGCTCCCAATTGATGTCCAAAGTTCCAAAGATTACCGCAGAAGTAGTCAAGCATCTTACTAACATCAGCCGCGACCTCACAACATGGGCTAACAACGTTTCAATAATGATTGGTGATATCAAGATCCGTAATGTCAAAATTAACACCATGGTTAAACGTGTTGTCAAGACTGTTATCGAACTTCAAAAAGAACTGAAGCAAAGCATCACCGTCCAACTGAAAAAGCTGGCTGAAAAAGTGCGAAGCATGGAAATCCGCCAAAAGAATGTTGGTGAATTGGTTGATAAATACATGATGAAGGTCCGTGAATTTACTTGTGATTTCAAACTCAAATGTACTTGGAACAATGTTACACGAATTGCTCTGAACATCTCTCGTAAAGTCATGAAGATGAAAATACTCAACAAGACCGTCGAGCAACACTTCATCACATTGAAGGAAAAAGGCAATGACGTAAACATTCAAGTGAAAGTACTCTCAACCAAGCTCGTAAAGATAACACCAGTACTGTTGAGGAACACAACCATCGAGGCCATTAAATTGATGCGTAGTGTTTCCAGTCAGATCAAAACTTTCACTAAGATCACGACAGACAAGATCTACCTAGGATTGAAGAAGGCCTCCTTTAAAGTTCAGAAGTACACCAAGCCTCTTACGTCTCTTATCGTAAAGGTTTCAGTCTCCATTTACAACCGTGCAAAGCCTCATGTGCTAACGTACTTTGAGAGTGCGAAACCCATGGTTGCCTATGTCAAGGGTGTTTATTCTGACATAGTACTTTTCAACAAGCCCATGCTCAAGCCTTTTGGACCATTTGCTAAAGAAATAATGAACCAGATCTTGAATATTACAGTTAAAAAGATCCCTCTCCGTGTTGCACTTGATAAGGCTGTTAAGATCACAGTTGATGAAACCATGAAGCTGTTCAAGGAATTGAACCACACCATCTCAAGCAATGTTACCACCATTGTGAGGTTCTTAAATGATTTATCCAAGAAGACACCAGAAGAAATAATCGACATCACCATCGTCAAGGTTCTCAAGCTTGTAAACCATACCAAACATCTTGCCAATAAATCAATTGAATACACTTTCAATTCCTCAAAGAAGGCTTTGGCCAGCTACAAGAAGTCCATGGTTGCCTTGGATAAGAACATCAAAAAGCTTTTGAACTCTCAACCAGAGGATTTGGTGGAACTTTCTATCCAGAAGATTCGAGTTTACATCCATAACGTGACAGCTTTCCTGAACAATGTGTCAAGGGGTGTGCAGAATATTGCTAAACAAATCCAAGATCTGGACTTTACCACTCCATCCAAGACGATGTGGAAAGAAATTGATCTCGTTAACAGGATTAATTCTCTTGGCCTTGATGAAAAGTGGAACAAAACCATTGAAAAATACATGCAACACGTCAAGTCCCTTAACCTCAAAGAACGTGCATTGCAGATCAAAGGTCGTGCAAGAGAACATGGCCTCCGCATCTTAAAAGAAGTGAAGGAAATAGCTAAACTTGGAGAGAGAACTTTCAACCTGACCATGAAGCTCATCCGCATGCAAGTCACTCGCGAAGACTTTGTCAAAGAACTTGTCTCTATCATCGAGGGATCAAAAATGGTTGCAATGAAGCATTTCCATGTTGCCAAGAGCACATCATTTGCAATGTATAACTTGCATAATAAGTACTGGAAAGCTACCGTTCTAAGCGCAATCGCGTACAAGGACTTCAGTCTGAGCAAGCTGAAAGAAAGCTATGAAAAGGTATCTAAATACGTTGTCGATTTCTACAAGGAGCACGAGAAAGACTTGAAAGAAACCTTCGAATTTTACAAGTCTGTTGCTTTTGATGTTTACGAAATTGCAGAAAATGAAGCAATTGTTTTGAAGAAGCAGATCGACAAAAAGATGATTGCACTAAAGGAAAAGCTGATGGTGAAACTTGAATCCCTTGTCAAGAAACTGAGGAAGTATGAAAACATGACCTTTGAAGAAATGGGAATCAAGATATACCAGGTATCCAAGACATATGGACTTGCTTTGTATAAGAACTACAGTATCAAAGTTTTGAATCTCTACAATAAGACCAGGAACCTGACGTTGAGAGCTTACAATCTGACGAAGACCATGGCAGTGAAGTACTACAACCTCAGTCGCATCCACGCTGTAAGAATCTTTAACATTACCAAGAACTTGACAGTAACATACTACAAGATCTCTCGCAACATATCCATCAAAGCTTTCCACGTCTCACGCAACATGTCCATTCAGTTGTATAACGTGACCCGCAATATTACCCTCCATGGCATGAAATACCTTAACATGACTGTGAAGCCCAAATTGATCTTATACTATGGAAAAGGCAAAGTGATTGTCATCAAAACTTACAACAGAAGCCGAGAGCTAGCTAAGAAAGCTGTAAGCGACTTAAAACAATGGTATGCTGACAACAAGGAAAAGACTGTTGAGAAACTCTACAACGAAGCGTATGGTTTTGTGAACAAGAGAGTGAACAACGTAATGGAAAAGATGAAGGCTAAAGTGCGAGGGCATTTAGCAGTTGCCAACAAGACTCTCAGAAACATCATCCTTGAAGTAATATCTGTATACAACCAAACCAAGAACGTTTCTATCATTGCTGGCAAGCAGCTTATCGTGATATTCTCACCCTATGCCAAAATCGCACAGAACAAGACCGTGGTTCTGTTCTTCCAGGTGAAGAACATGTCCATTCCTTTGATGAAAAAAGCCCAACACCTATCTCTCGAGCACTTCAAGAAGGCAAGGAACTTCACTTTAGTGTACTTCAAGAAGGCTAAGAATTACACCATCGCTCTCTACCTCAACATCACTAACCGCAAAGACTTCAAGGAGTTTATGGCAAAGCACCAGATCAAAGAACGTTACGCGAAGATGATTACCAAGATCAACGCAACCATTGAGAAAATGAAATTCTTCATCCAAGAAACAAGACCAAAACTTGAGACCAAGTACAAAGAGGCTATTTTCTACTTCAATGTAACTCTTCGTGGTATGATCAAGCAGAAGAAGGATGAGATCATGGCGAATCCGAGGCAATACATGAAGGCGATCTACGAGAACGCTTCAAGCAAGTTCCAAGAAATGATCAAGGATACACCTGTTGAGCAGATTATCATGCATGAGATCTGGAGTGACTATCTTGAAGAAATGAAGCAGCATGAAGTCGTAGAGATCACCAGTGAACTGATTGAGTATGGAAAGATTAAAGCCGATCTTACCATGCAAAAGTTGAAGGAAAAGATCGAAATCCTGAAGATCAAGGCTAAGGAGTTGATTGCAAAGGCAAAGGAAATTATTGTTAAGGCGAAACAAATGGTCAATGACACTAAGCAAGCTCTCAAGAAAGGATTCAAGGATTTTAAACAAATGAAGCTGAAGGAAATCGTTGAGCATAAATACGTGTTCAAAACCATTGAACTCGCAAAGAATACAACACTCAGAATCCAAAACATTACCCTGCACGCAAAGAACATCACGCTTAAATGGGTTGCCATTGGTAAAGTCTTGTATAAGAACATGACAGAAAAGGCTAAAAACTACACCCTTCTTGTCAAGAAGTACGCTCTTGAACTGAAAAAGAACTACACCGTTGTTTTCGAAAAGGTTAAAGTAATTGCCAAGAACTACACCATCATTGCAAGAAAAATGACCATCAAGGCTTGGAAGGTTGCTAGCAACTGGACTCTCGTAAAGATCAACGCCACACGCATCTGGATTAACAAAACCGCAGAGAAAGGCATTACGATGTACAAAATAAAGATCATTCCTTATTATAAGAACAAGGTACTTCCTTTCTACAAGACCAAAATGGTCCCAATGTATCTGACATACAAGAAAATCATCACTGATTTCAGTAAGAACATGACCACGCTCGCTTACAACCGTACCATCAACAGCAAGCCATACAAATTTACCATCAAGAGCTACAACTTCACGGTCGAGCTTCTCCACAACGTGAGCAAAATGACACCACGTGAATCTGCCATCAAAATAAAACAGGCGTACATCCTTGCTTACAATTTCACCGTCAAATCATCGCTCAAGTTGAGGAACCTATCAATGGAAGCCTACATACAAGGACTAAAGAAGCTGAACGTGTCGAAGGCTTTTGTGGTTAACTTCGTGAACAACACGATCAAGATTGCGTTACAAGCCATAAAACCTGTTATCCCTGTATGGAACTTCACTAAGCATGAAATAATCGAGACAGCCATCTTTTTGAACGAATACTATGGAATCGAGAAAACCATCCGCGCTCGTGTTGAACATCACTACCAGAAGTACAGAATTCATTCCGAGAAGTTCCATCGACAGCTTCAGCAGCAATATAAGATGTTGCGAAATCACTCTGAGGGATACATGCTGAGACTCCCTGGTTTAATGAAGGATTCAGCCTATGGAACACTTGACTTGGTGAATAAAACAATCAGGTATGTTACCTATTATAATGTTTTGTTTTATCGAAACAAAATATTACTTTGTTATCCAGTCTAGAAATAACATTGATACGATTTCGTATTTCAGATATGTACATCGCACAGTTCGTTCTCTCAATGCCACCATGTTGAAGATCCGAAATGCCATCCCCAAATACATCGTCATTGACGAAGGTATGATCACCATTGTTATTCCTCACCCCAGACCTGTGACTGGAGACATCGTATCCATAAGTACCGATGCCTACAACAAGGTAAAGAGACTGCCTGCGACTGCAAAGAACATGACTCACCATGCACTCAACATGACAAAGATCTACGCTTTAAAGGCTCTGAACATGTCTAAGCAATGGAAGGAGGCTGCTGTCAACACAAAAGTCTACAGAAAAGTGGAGAACATTACAAAAATGCTCGTACAGATGGTGAAGAACCACCCTATGACAAAGAAATACCTGAACTCGACCATCAAATTCTTGACCATCACCCGCGAGTACATTCGTGATCTCAACCTCAACAAATATCGACCTCTGGTAAAGAAGTATATCAACTCCACGCTTCACTTCTTAAATGTGACACGCAAGTACATCCGTGAGCTGAACTTCACTAAGATTGCAAACTTGACCAAATCCTATGCCCCGATTGCGTTCAACATGACTAAGGAGATGTTCAAGGCTAGTTTCAATGTCACTCGCACCTACACCATGAAGGCGGCTAATATTGCTTGGAATATCTCTGCTGACATCTACAACTCAACTTGTCCAAGGCAAGCCCTGATGAAAGCTAGGAACTATACCCTTAAAGTCTTCGACGAAACCATGAAGCACTACCGCAAGTTTGTTGTCAAAGCCACGATCAAGTATGCTGAGGTAAAACAGACTGTTGCTGATCATCAGGTAGTAGTTGCTCGTAAGACTAGGGCCATTGTCATGAATCTTTACAATGTGACAAGGAACTCTCCCATGATTCAACAGTACCTGAACTCCACTATTCATTTCTTCAATATCACTCGTGGTTTCGTCCAGAAGCTTAACTTTACCAAGATTGCCAAGCTAGTAAAGATCTATGCACCAAAGACATTCAACATGACCAGAGACATGTGCAAGGTTGGAATAAGCAAGGCTCGCAATTTCACCATCGAGATTTCAAATCTCGCCTGGAATATCTCGGCTGATGTCTACAATTCAACCTGCCTGAGAGAAGCCCTCGTAAAGGCGCGCAACCACTCACTGAAAGCCTACAACGAAGCCCTGAAGTTGTACCGAATCCTGTACAAGGAGACAATGACCAAGTACGCAAAGTTAAACCAAACTCTTTTTACCTTGTACAAGAACATCCTGGAGCACAGTGTGACGAAGGAATACTTACACCACGCACGAAAGTATTACGGACACTCCATGAAGATCCTTCACGCTCGCGCCCGCCATTTCCATCACTTGAAGAAATACTGGCACCGCAGACTCTCCCACAAGCTGAACCACATGAAAAACGTTTTTAGTCCAAGCTACTGGATCCCACCTTTTAATAGTAAGTCAAGACAAGTTAAAAGTCTTAATTGTTGAATGACTTCTATGCTTTTCCGTTTTCATTAACTCTAAATCATGTCTACATTGTTTAACAGGCACCGCTATGATATTTGGAAAGCCTCATGTTTACACTTTTGACGGCAAATACTTCCGATTCCCCGGCTACAAAAACGATCGTTGTACCTACATACTGGCACGTGATGTACGTGATAACAAGTTTACACTTATGAGCCAGGAAACTGCTCTTCTTCTCATAACTGAAGACGCAAACATCAAGGTATTTAGACTCAGTTTTTGAACAGGCATCGCTGATGCTACTGCACATGTACACTTATCTGCTCTATGCTTGCGCCCAATTATTTCACCCTTAGCTAAATCAACCTGAAATTAATTTGTTTAGGTACACGCTGACGGACGTGTCGAGTCCATGACAAAGATCAACTCTGAGAACGAGAAAATCCGCGACGGATACGACAGTGAACTCCCTGTCCAGAGTGCTAACATGACTGTTGCTAGAGAAGGTCCATATATTGTTCTCAGACATGGTCTTGGCCTTGAAATCCTCTGCGATGTTGAGCACTATCTGTGCACGTTCAACATTGCTCGATGGTATCACGGACGACTTGCTGGTACGTTGAGTAAAAGTTCTCTTCCTGAGCAATATAAAATTTAAAAACATTGCATGGAACGTTTATCATTTTGAAGATGAGTTTCTTTCTTAATTTCGAATTTTTGCATTTCCTCAGGTCTTCTCGGAACTAACAACAATGAGGAGCACGATGAGATGCTGATGTCAAACAACAGACTCACAAAGAATGTGTTCGAGTTTGTCAACTCTTGGGAGGTATCCAAAGAACGAGAATGCCGCGTTTACAAGGAAGCGAAACCAAAATCAGAGGTGAGACCATTGTGTTTCCAGCAATCTCAATTAATTCAATCGTTATCCGTTTTTTCATTGTATCCATTTTCGCATTTTTAGTGCCCTACGAAGTACTCCAGTCGCTGCAAAGAACTCTTTGATGACTCGAAATCACCCTTCGCTCCATTTTTCAAGATTGTCAACCCAGAGCCATTCAAGAAAGCCTGTCAAAACGACTACAATGAATGCGATACTCAAACTCCTAAGGATATGAAACACTGCAACACCACCGCTGCTTACATCGAGTTATTGAGAATGAATGGTCAATGGGCAGACTACCTTCCAGAATGTGGTAAGTAATACTTGTGTACTTAGTATTTCTGATGCTCCCTTACAGGCGGTGGCAGAAGTCAGTGGCAACTTAATTTTACCTGGCCAGCTGTCCGAAAAAGTTAATGAATTAAATGAATGATCCTGTGCCTTTTCAGGACGATGCGACAACCACGAGATGGGCAGAAAATGGTTCCAATCAAACAGCAAAGCCATCGACATGATACTTATTGTACCTGAAACCCAAGGAGTGAGAGCTTTCGCAAAGCAAATCCCCAGACACATCAGTGAACTTCAGCGTTCCATGCAAGGATACTCTCTTCGATTTGGTCTTGTCAGCTTTGGAGGAAAAGGCATTCATTTCCACCCACATCCCGTCACCATCATTGGAAAGTTTTTGGGCAGCGCTGGAGAAGTCAAGTCCTCAATTGAGCACCTTAAGTTCTCCGATACAATGGACAACGAAACCGATGGATTCGAAGCTATCGCCAAAGCAGCCTACTATCCATTCAGAGGAACATCAACCAAGATTTTAGTATTGTTTACCACCTCTGAACGCTTTGCCAACCCCAAGGCTCCTTGCATCCGTCGCATGACCAAGAAGCTCCAAGCCCGTGACATCACCCTGAACATCATTGGCAAATACCAGAAGTTTAGAGGAGAAAAAATGGGACAGGATTACCTCGGACGAATGATCTACAGAAAACAGCAAGTTCCTTCAGTCAGAGGTGTTCCTCTTCCAAAGGGTGATTATGTACAGCTTATGCAGAACACCAAAGGATCTCTGTTTGGAATAACCTTCTTTGCGTCCGATGACCGCGACCACGTCTATCGTCCGTTCAACGCAGGTTATCTTAACATCTTGAAAAAACAGATAAAGAGAGACCAGAACATGTGCAAGGAATGCTTCTGCGCACGTGGACGAGTGGGTGAGGGCCGTACCATTTGCAAGATCAACGAGCACCACAAGTGCTGAAAATGGTAAGTTGTATTTATAAATACATAAATATCAACTTTATTTTCTCTTCCTGCTATTCAGTTTACACAACAGAAAGATTCTTTCCAAATTTGTCGGTGAATCATTCCATAAGACATGTACACCTTAATTAAAAACTGTTAGTACGGGAATCAATTTTAACCAATGTCGTCCACGTTGAATCTTTGAATTGCAAGCTCTGGCAATATGTGACTACAACTACCAGGATGCTTTGTCAAAATGCTTTTTTTATATTTTGTACTGTCCTGGGAATAAATTACAGAGAATTAAAAAATTGCCTGGGAATAAAGAGACAATAGAAGCCACTCAAAGCATTCTGGTAGTGGTAGTCAAATGATGCAGTCATGCAAACGTCCTATTGGTGATGCGTATTCCTTAATTTCAAATAACTAATGAAACGTTTTTACTTTCTTTCTTTTCAGACAAAACCGCGTTTTGTGAAAAGCATGTTACGAAACCCGCACCGATCCACTTGGAAATGTATAAAGGACTACAACCACCTTAAACAATATGCGATTTCATAACCCATTATTCAGTTTTGTTTTAGTTTATTAGAAAAGATGTCTACATCCTGGGCTGCCTCTTAAAAGAAGTTTAGGCACTCGCATGTTAAATTTAGTAACAGTTTTAAATTTTTTTCGCCTCATTTCGTTATTGATTTTTATCCATTAATATCGAGGCCTGATTTGGCGCAGTGGTGGCATAAATGCGGGTTTAGTGACGTCTACTTTAGTCCGTTTTAGGATTAGGATGAAAGACGCTATCTTAATCGAGATGATTTATTCCAATATTTATTTCACTGTTCATTTGATGAATTAGTCTCACTTCAGTTAACTTAAAAAGCTCATCAGTATCTCGTATGACGAAGTTAGTAAAAAACTTAAAAGTGGAGCTAACTTCAGATGTAATACTGTTACTATTGTAGTTTTTGTTATTTTTTAATATAATAATAAAGAGCAAGCATTGTATTATGGTTTTTGTTTTCTTTAAAAGCGCGGGAAAACGAAGCATGGTTTGTTCTGATTGGTTGGCGTGAACTAGTAATTACAGAAGCCTTAAGCCTGGTCCTCACTAGCGACATAAGCATAAGCATAACAACATACGCAGACTCAGTACTGCATTTATCACCGAGGTGTGAGAAAAGACAAGCACCGCTAATGAGCAGTACGCTACTGAGTCTGCGTATGTTGCTTATGCTTATGCTTATGTCGCTAGTGAGGACCAGGCTTTATTTCTCCTACATCGCATGAATGAATAAACTAATGACGCCAGTCTTAGAGACAGGGCGTTAATTTTAAGGCTCCTGCCTTATAACAAAAAGTAATCTGAGTTCATAGCTGCGAATAGGCCTTTGGCATTTATAAGCAATCAGACACCATTGTCAAAATCATTCCAGAAATGAAAAGATTATCTTGATATTAGTAAGGAGGTGAAGTTTCAGCTCAAAAAGTTTGGTGTACATGGGAAATGGCAGGAAATATGAAATATCTTGTTTGAACGGTTTGTATGGGAAAATGTGCTAGACGTCAGGAGGTTACCGTCCAGTACCTTAAAAAGTATAGTAATTTTTTTAATTTCATACTTTCATGCCATTTCTCCTGTGTCAAACATTTTGAGCTGAAACTCGCCTTCTAACTACTATCGAGATTCTCTTTTCATTTTTGAAATTCTAGTTTAGTCAATATACAATCTTTAGATGGCTTTAATATCGAACAGACTTTTTACTGCCAAGACAGTGTACTTCGTAACATACCCGAAAATCGCCCCAAAGCCGTGTGGTCGAACATGCCGTTTACCAAAGGGATCCCATCAACAAGAAAAAATCGAACCTTCTTCAATAATCAAGATTTATTGGTATGTCTCTTTCTCGAAATGAGAAAGAGTGCAAAAATATCCACTAAGGTGTTGTTATTTATATAAATATTTTTATAAAAGGTTCAGTACGAAACGAGTGTTATTCTCCTTTTACCACAGGGAACACATTCACTTGAAAATAGGAAATGACTTTAAAAAATCGGTAGTTGATTCCTGACTGATCTGAGTCAGCAAGTCACTGGTGATGCTGATAACTTGAAATCCCTTCTAAATAATAATGAGAGTCTATTAAAACTGAAGGGAAAACATGAAAACAGCGCTTAGCCAAGCACCGCATCAACTGTTTCAGTATATGATAATCACATTGGCGGCTAGTTTCACTAAGTTTATTGTTATGACTAGAACCTGCTATCTGCCATTTAATCTCATTCACTTGCAAATTTTTATACAAAGTATGTCTTGATTACTTTAACCATCTGGTGCAAAGGTGTAACTTAATTGAAAAGTGCTTGGGTGCGGGTGATTTTCTCTTTTCGCGGTAAAACGCAGCGATTCAATGCCGCTGCGGGTAGGGACTGGGGCTCTTGTTATAGTCTTTCGATTTCCTCTGAAGAAAGTTTAAAAACCGTTTTTCCTGGCGATTCTTGTTATTCGAGGCCAAGTTCGAAGACTCAAGATTTTATTAGTTTCAGCCTTTGCCCTTGGATAGACACAAATTTTGCTTTTACCCGTAGGGTAAATTTGACTTCCGGTCGGTGTTCATTCCAATCCGGCTCTCACGTGGTCAACTAGAGTCAATCAATTATTTTCGCTGTTAAAAAAAGTAGAAACGAAATAAAAAGGATTAAAGTCTGCATATCAACAAAGATATTAATCAAGGGTTTATCAAGAATCTTAGAGAGTTTTCCCACTTCATACCGCCCGCATAAAAAGGCGATGCTGAAACCAGTATGCAAATTCCAAACCTGTTTTTTGGTACATTTGCATAAAATGTGCAATCAACCATACACCACTGACTTGTCTTGTCATCACTGTCTAGTATTCTTGAACGACCAACAGTAACTAGAAGTCTTAAATTCAAAGCTACGTTTATTCAGTAGCTTTAGAATCAGGCCAGAGGGAAGGATAATAGCTGGTTTAGGGACAATGGTAAGCGTTGGTGTGGAGTAGCATGGGATATGCCGCGACCAAGATCTAGAAAACGAAGAAGAATACAAATGGAGAAACAAGCGGGAAACGACGATACTTCAGTTACTCCTGGCCAGAACTTATTGACTTCCATTAAGACTTTCCTATGGTCGTCTCCTTCGAAGGAAGAGAGTAGTCGTCCTAAAAAGAGACCTAGAGAAGAAGACGAGGACATAGAAGACGAAGAAGAGGACGCGATTATAACTTCAAATCTGCTGAAGAAACGAAAATTTACTACAGAGACCCATGCCACTACAAGTAAATTTACTACTCCTTCGTTTACTAATTCAGAAATAACCACTTCAGAAACCAGTCCCAAAAGAAAGTCTCTCTTAGGAACTTTGTTTTCACCGGTTTTTACTCTATTCAGCAAGAATGGACAAGTTCAAAGTCTTGCCAATGATTCAGCCAAAGCGGTTGCTAATTCGACGACTAAGATACGTGAACCATGTAATGGCGTCGTAGTGAAGCAAGAAGAACAACCAAGCGTAAATGGAGATAGTAGAGTTGCTTTACCCAATGGCGACGTGAATGGAAACGTAGAGGATGAGACTGCCGATTGGGAGACGTTTGATCCGTTTTACTTCATCCGAACGGTGCCTCCACTGACCGAAGAGATGAGAAATCGTCCTCCAGTTCTTCCCTTGAAGACAAGAAGCACCCCCAAGTTGAGCCTTGTTCTAGATTTGGATGAAACCCTCGTCCATTGTAGCCTCAATAAACTCGACGATGCCACTCTCTCATTCCCGGTTTTGTATCAAAATATCTCATACCAAGTATTCGTCCGTACAAGACCTCATCTGAAGTATTTTCTCGAACGAGTTTCCAAGTTGTTCGAAGTGATTTTGTTTACGGCTTCGAAGCGAGTTTACGCCGACAAGCTTCTGAACATTTTGGATCCCGACAGAAAATACTTTCGGCACCGTCTTTTCCGCGAACATTGTGTATGTGTACAAGGAAACTATATCAAGGATTTAAGTATCCTGGGACGGGATTTGTCCAAAACAATGATAGTTGATAATTCCCCGCAAGCATTCGCTTATCATATTTTCAACGGCATACCGATTGAAAGTTGGTTTGTTGACCAAAGCGATAGAGAGTTAATGGAATTACTACCTTTTCTCGAAGAGCTGGTAAATCGCAAGGAGGATGTTCGACTGCATATTCGGGACAGATTTCGTCTCCACGATCTTATAAATCCACCTTTTTACAAGAATTTTAAAGTCGCTCTGGATGAAAAAAGATAGCAGTTTTATCACTATTGAACTGAGTGCATAAGCTTAAGTATTTTAAAAACACGACCAAAGGTGGCCGTCGATTTATAAAAGCCGTAAAAGTCGTACTATAATTCCAAAGGTAATGTCTCTAAATAGGTTTTTATGTCGAGTATATCCATTTTAAGCCTTCGTGTTTATTTTTAATTTAACTTGTATATTCTTTGATCAATTTCCTTGTAGATTTCGAGTTATTACCGTATTGTTATTCGTATTATATAACCACTCTTCAGAACTCATTTTATGTCTTCAACATGAAACCTGTGAGAATTTTATAAATTACTAACTACAAGTTTTATTTTGTAACACAATCGTAAGTTTTACAGTAATACAGTAATTGTAAATTATATTAAAGGTATGTCTTTTCCCCAAATTGGTACAATGATACAATTCTATGTATAAATCAGTTATGGTACTTTTGCAATCAGACTCGAAATGAGGTCTTAGATTAGCGAATAGCTATCACAATGACAAACTATTTTTAATCTTTCATGTTTTGAGACGATATTAGCACAGAAGCTGAACAGATCTACGTTTTGTATATGAAATGTTTTTGATATAATCACAATGTAATCCATTTTAGCACTTTTTGTGAATTTATAAAACAGTAAAATACCAAGTTTATTTCATCATTACTTCTACAATTTTAAGTGGGTTAACCAGAGTAGGAGAAAGAGGTTAAAACATGACTATTTGTTACAAGGTTTGTATCATTTGGTGTAGAGTGGTGCCCAATATTGTGGGAAAAATAAAAAGGTTATCTCAATCTTTTGAATTTCATTGAAGGTTAAGAGACAAAAATGAGTCTTTTTTTGAGAATTTTATGAAACAACTTCAATCTTGAATTGTTTGTATGAGTTTTAAGGACTTGTATTCTCAATAAAATCTTCCAAGTTACTTAAAACTTCAATATTTTGAAAATTTCCCCCTTTCTGTATAAACATATTAAATGTATACATCCCATATTTAAAAATTGCATTGCGAATGCCTTGTTTAGGAACCCACTATATGAAAAAATATTTACTGGCTAGTATCAGATATGTCTCAAAATAACACAGTTATAGATAAAGAATAATGTGCATTTTTATGAGAAATCCTCAAATTACACTTAGTATAATGCATTTTTTTACAGCAATCTGGTAAAGTCTTCCAAACTATGGCATGTAAATGGTGTGCAAATGATGTATTATACTATTATTATACTATTGTCAGTATCAGTTGTTTCCTCATGATGAGGGGGCACTATATTTTTCTTTGATTTTATTCTTCTTGACTTCGAGGATTATACTTTAGTGAGGCCAAAACCTCCTGTAACAAAATTTAATAGTTACATCAGAAAAAAGGGGAACACTTTAAATAGATTTTGTTTGTTTCAGTTTTTGATAAAAGACCACTAAATCTTCTTCTTGAAAACATTTAAAAGTTTTAATTTGATCTGAGGATATTTCCAGTAACACATGCATAAAAAAGTTTTAGTTTAACTTGGCTTTGTGAGTAGGCCCCATTCAGTCTGGTTGATGAAATGCTAACAAGATGTCACACAGTGTAATATTCTAGCTGCCCTGGGTATTGGTATTTATGTAAGGTATGGGAATTGCTCTGGCCTGGGACAAACTAAAACCAGAGCTCGTGATTTGTATTGGAATCCCAAGGTCAATCTCATCTTCATCAAGAGTGGGTGGGTTGGTCACTAAGCCTTTCTGGTATCAGCTAGAGCCAAATACCTTGGGAAAAGCATGTGTTTCCTTTATATGTTTAGTGGTTAATACCCAGGGCATTAATTACCAATTGAAATGGCTTTGAATAGCTAGTATAAAGATATTTGGTACTACATATTTACTTTATTAAAAATTATTGAAAGTATTATTTATCAGTTAAAGGCAATTTTTTCCCCATTTTGTGACAAACTAAACTACATCAAACTCTTGTGGGAAAGCATAGAATTTTTTTTTTAGTTTTATGTGCTCCAAACAGGAATTGTATTTAAAAAGAGCCAATTCTGTGCCTATGTTTAGTTTTAATCTTGCTCTGTGATTAACTAAATAGCATGTTGATGTATTGTTTATGCGATATACACTACCCAGGGGAAACTCCCTTGTAAAAAGGTTGAGGTTGTTTAGGGGTTGAAATCAGTAGTATGTCACTAGTCTGTAGGGGTTGTCTCCCAGTTCAACAGCCTATTACCCCAACTGGAAGCATAACATGTACTAATATACTAATTACCCTATTGTAAGCTACACAGCTGCTAATGCAGTGGTGGATCCAGGATTTTTTGAAAGGGGGTCCAAATAGGACAAAATGACTTTTGGAGGGAATATTGTTTATTTTTGCCTGTGTAGTGTCATTTGTGGCCTGAGCACATGAATAAACAAGGCTAAACTTTGATTAGCTACAATCCATCGGATGATAAACCAAAACCCAATCAGCAGTGGGGCCGATAATGCCATTATCAGCCAACTCAAGTCATTTGCAGCCTGCTGAGCATGTGTTTCCAAGAGGGCAGTTTTCTGTTTGGCCGTGTATATTGGAAATAATGTATACTTGGCAAAACCTGTGGGACAGTTTCACAACCACTCATTTCTGTCCTCCCCTCTAATTAAATATTAAAAATTTCTAAAGATTCTTACTGTTATTGTTACTGCTTCTACATAATCAAATGATGATTAAAACCTTTCTTTCCTTTCTTACAAAATTTACTTCAAAGCTGTGATAAAACTAAATTCTAGGATAAAACAATGTTTTTAACCTCGTATGATAAGGGGCCGGTCCGGACCCCCGATCTGCCCTTGCAATGGTGCCTTAATATGGCAGCCTGTAAAGTCCTCCACTGTTAATGATTGTAAAGTGCATTGAAACAGTAGGTGAAATGCACTATATAAATGCTACTCCCCCCTTTTTTCTGTAGCAGAAGTGCATTGTAGGACTGTGAACTCAGTTTGGCATCTTTTGTTTGGTGTTATTCAACTGAGGTTACAGTCCAGGATGGCTTGCACTGCTGTGGCAGACTAGCGACAGTCTATGGTTTAGTATGCTGGGGGGTGCTCCCCTTGTCCAAGTGGTAGAGGGCTGATCAGTGGATCCTTTTAGGGTTGAAAATATTTCCTGTATGAACTTTTAGGGTTTCCAACTCAAAAGTCAGTTGCATAACATGCATGACTCCGTACCCTTTAGGGCCAATTGTTATTATCTTTATTGAACAACATTTAAAAGATGTTATATGCAGTTACTACCATAAGCGATCAGTTTTTCATTAGCTTAACATAGTTAATCTTCTCTTTTGACAAAGACTACATATATAGTTGTACCTTTTAGGGGTTGAAATCAACATTGCTTCAAGAGCTGTTTTTATTTTTGCATACCTTTTTAGGGGTTGTTTTCAAAACCAACTGCTAATCATGCCTACCACTTGGACAAAGGGGGTACCCCCCAGGTTAGTGTTAGACCACCAATAGACCTTTTACCAAAATGGCGGCCAAAATTTCAAATAATTCAAAATTAGAAACAAATACCAGCACTAGAAAGATCACCTCAACTTTAGTAACTCTGAAGAGATTCATTATGTTAGGTGTTATAGCGGCTGAGAAAACATTTTTCAAAAATTGCTAAATTTACAGAGAAATGTATGTCTGGGGGTATGGTGTATACCCCCATATACACATTTGGCAAATTTTGATTTAAGTTTTCTCACACTTAACATAATGAATCTTTGCATGAGGTTTACTAAAGTTGAGATGCTCATTCTAGTGCTGGTATTCATTTTTTTACTCAGTTAAATTTTTACTCATTCGAATTTGTGGCTGCCATTTTGGTAAAGGGTCTATATTTAGCTATTGTCCATGTTTGCCAGTAAATAATGACAGGTGCACTGCTCTTTAAAGATCATATCGCCTAGTAGAGTTGGTACCTCTTAGGGGCACCTCCACCCCACTATATATGGCAGTCCTCCCCACCTCCCCCTTCCAGGTACAGTGTTACCTACTAAGGAATAAAGATTGAGAAATCATAGGAATTAAATGATTGTATGATGAGTGTTAGTGAGGTGTGATCTGGTTGACAGAGTGATATCACTGGGGTGGTCACACCCAAAACTTTGAAAAAATAGGCTCAAAAAACATTTTGAGTGTGTTACAAGCATTATTACCCTGTTAGAATTAAAGTGAATTAATATTTTGTTACAGGTGGCAGTTAAAACTCAATACAACTACCTGTGAATTTTTTAAAATAAGGAAGTAATAGGTACCATGTTTGGATGTACACTGTAGAGGGGAGCATGATGGGGGCAGGTGTTTGGGGGGAAGTGTTGAAGGAATTAAGGATTGCATCAACTAATTTTTACCCAGCCAAAAGGGTGGGTCACCTTTGATTTTCTGTGATAATCTCTGCAGTGTTAGGGTTTTATCAGTTGCATATAATGGAGGGGTGGGGGGGGGGAGGGTCATATCTGTAAATCAAAGCTAATACTGGTGGCTGAAAACTTTGACAAAATTGTTAACTGTAATTCCTCCAACCACCCCCCCTGATAAAAAATGAAATGCTGACCCTAAATGTCTTTGATGCACTCAGGTTTGTAACAATTAAGGTAGCTCATGTTTTAGAGCTGCTCTTTAGAAAAAATACTCGACAACTGACGGTATTTTCATGCTAAAAGGACTCATTGATAAAGTGGTGAAGTAGGCCTAATAAATCCAAACCTAATTTACTGTTTTCCTGTTTTGTAGACTTCAAAAAAGCTTTCGACTGCATCCCTAGACAATTACTCTTTGCTAAAATCGAGAAAGTAGGAATTAAGGGCCAATTTTTAGCAATTATCAAATCAATGTATAAAGACGATCGTTCCGCGATCAAAATGGACGGTCTCCTTACAGAATCCTTCCCGTGCTATAAAGGTGTGAAACAGGGTTGCATGCTTAGCCCAACTTTATTTAACTTATTTTTAAGCGATTTGCCGTCCTTCTTAAACCAAGCAAATACTTCTAATCCTATCAATTTGGGTGAAGTTCGACTGAATGCCCTTATATATGCTGATGATTTAGTTTTATTTGGAAAGACTGCCTCTGATCTTCAAAGTCTTTAAACAGACTGAAGTTATTTGCAGATGATAACGGGCTAACAGTTAATATTGAAAAAAATAAAGTCCTAATCTTCAACAATGCAGGGAAAAAACTCAATAATTATCTCTTTCATTACAAAGATAGTATCATAGAAAATGTTAGGCTCTACAAATACCTTGGCCT
>JAAAQI020003239.1:3287-13691 GCA_011800005.2 Stichodactyla mertensii | reverse complement strand
CAAGGCACGACAAGGCAAGTCGAAAATATATTGGTCGCGGCAAGGCACGCCTTCGGCACCGATCGTGCCATGAGCTTTTCACAGCCATACGAAGTCTGCTCTATCTAGTTTTCGTCGTAGAAAGTGCGCAAACCACAGGAAGCCCAAAACTCCGGAAAACGCTGTAATTGAGGCTACAAGTAGCTTATTCTATAACCTTTTCCTTGATCTTGCGTACAATAGTGAACCGTGTGTGTGTGTGTGTGTCTTGATGTTTCAGTATATTGACTGGGAGAAAAGTGACGAAGCAATTGTAGCATTTCAGAACGCTGTTCGATTAAAGAAGAATCATGTTGGAGCTTGGTTGAACCACATTCTTCTGCTCGACAAGTCAGGTATTATTTGTGGCTGTTAGTTTACCCTCCCCTCCCCCCAATTCAACACCAATGAACTTTTTCAGTCGATGTATCTTGATCTCTTTTGATTCTTGGGGAGGGAGGGAGGACTGGGGAAGGCCCTTCTTCCTCCCCTCTCCCTTACCCAGTCCTCCTCATTCCCCGAAAACCCCCAGGGATCCCAACAAAGGGCCGATTTGTAGGCCACTTTGATTCTTGATGTCTAACGTACTTGTTTCCTTATTTCAAATGACAGACAAGAGAAAAGAAGGCATTGCACTGGCTAGAGAAGCCTTGAAGTATATTCCCAGTGAAAGCTCTATTCATTTTAACCTGGGGAACATGCTTGGTCAAGAAAAACTATTCGAGGTAAAAACTCAGTTAAAAATGAATAAACTTTCTCTCTATTGATTGCCTTCCTGAGCAGATTTTTTACTTTGACGACAGGATGCTGAAAGACATTTTCTCAAGGCTATCAAAATCAGTCCACGAGTAGCAGAAATTCAAGGCAATCTCGGTAAGCCCATGTGACTTTTTTAACAATATGGCGGACACGATCACGTGACCTGTTGCTAATAGAGTTTTAGGTTGTGATGTATTTCCGAGTCCATTTCCACAGAAAATTTCCTAAAATGAAGCCTAAAATGTTCTCCACAATTCATCCTTCAACTGCGAAATTCAGCATTCTATACAAAAACTTCTGCTTTGAAGAAAAAAAATAAGTGAGAAAAACTGTTTTTCGTTTTGAACCCGAAAATCCGCTTTTTCATACGAGTAACGTCACACTCAAAAGCTTATGGCGGGAGATAATCACGTGGTCTATCTATATGGCGGGAAAACAATGATCTGACCTGTTGGTACACATTACCTATAGTTATTATTTCGCTTAATTTCCCAGGTGTTCTTTACCATCGATGGGGGAAGCTAGACGAAGCCGAAAGACAATATAATAAAGCCTTAAAACTGGACCCGCGCGGAGCGAATATACGAGAAAATATAGAAAAACTAGAAAGAACTAAACAAAGATTAAAAACGCAACGACAAAAATAGAAGGCCCTTCAAGTTACGCATAGATCATAGATTATTTAATGATTATTTAATAAGATGAATCATATTTAAGTAATTCAAGTCTTAATTGGAGGAGGTGCTTGTCTCCCCTCCTTAAAAAGGGAGTATTTACCAGAGAAATTGAAACTGGATTTCATCTTTAACTGCGTTCGTTTTGACTTACAGAAAATACAGAGTTTAAACTAATGCCCCTTTTGATCTAAAATACTTTTGCGTATGATCTCATTCTCTGGTGTAAAACTGTGTTTCTAAAATATTTCCTTGTAGTCTACAGCTTATATCTCATGGGAGATGAGGGCTGAAATTTAGACAAATCAACTCCATTTTTCAGAATAATGTTGCAACTGGTGTACGCGTACCTGTTTATTCAGTTACGGCGTCTATTTTTTAAATTTATTAAACTATATGCTCGTTTAAGCGAAAAATGTAATCCTATAGACCTTTCTCACGCGGCGGCCATGTTGACTGAAACGTCAGGCCTCGCATTCAAGCACTTCAGAACGAGTTTGGACGGACATAAAGATTTTTATTCTCATGGGAATAAATATGGCTGCCACGTGATAAGAAGAATTCATGCTTCCAAAGTATTTATCATTTTCAAATCAGTAATTCATTTTTTAATCTAGTGAGATATTAAAATGCTTTTCATAGTGTTTTTCAAAATGTTTTTCATAATGTTTTAGTTAATCAAGGGGAAGTTTATTATATTTGGGTAACCTGTGGTAGCATTGAACGGAAAGTTTGGGCCAGAGTGACGAACGAATCGTACACAGGAAACCCAAGCATGCAGAATCCTTAACATTTCTATGAGCTGAAAAAGAGAAAATAGACTGGTAGTGCTCGTTCCGCATTGAATTGTGGGGCCGAAAAAACGCAGGATGGATTAGCAGCCCCACAATTCCATGCAAGACGAGTTCAATATCAGTCTTCCTCGGGGCTCAGAAAAGAGAGTCTTTGTTTCACAGTTCATCTTTTTCGTGGTGCTTCACGTGAAACTGCTTCAAAATATTCTTACGTTTCTCGAGCTCGTCCGCCTTTCTAGGGTGTACTTGACCAACAATCAGTCGTTCGATTCTCTCGATCTCGTGCTCGACCACGTGGGCGCCTTCTTTTATCACGCGTCCCATAACCGATGCGTAATAAGATGCGTACTCCTTGGCATTATGGGTAGAAGATTTGTGTTCGACTTCTCTGAGGATTTGTTCACGTTTTTCCCAGTTTTTCATAAATTGTACTGCAAGTTGGTCAAATTCTTCCAGTCTGCCAGCCTTGGTTATGTATGCAGGAAAAGAGAATAAAATATCAGTCATATTCAGAAACGGATGAGATAAGTGGGAGAGAGGGGAGGGGAGGGTGAAAGAAGGCGATGTTACCTTGGCATCCAGACGGCCTTTAGAGATTCTCTGGGTTTTGCAAAGTGCGTTCATGAAAGTCGTCATGTTGGCCTCGTTGTAGAATTCCTGGTGTTTTCCTGGCTCGTAAGCAAAGCCGTCTTTATTCTTTTTGGTGTAAATCTGAAATAAATATTCAGTATTATTACTAGTTCCACCGATTCTAACATGGCGGCGATGACGTCACATGTACATAAGAAGTTTTCGTTGTCGTGAAACAACGTGGGTCAATCCAACAGAGCTAAGCTCCGCTCAAATCTAAGGATACCGATTTTTTGCGGAGGATGAAAACCGATGAACCCGGAAAAAAACCGGCCCTGGAATCAAGGAAGAGAACCAACGAACTCTACTCACAGTGTGATAGCAGGTCTCATATGCACTCGTATACAATGCGAGTGTGCACCATTGAAAGCGTTTGTAAAAGTCCTGTTTATGACTAACCTTGATGGTAGGGTAATGCGGAATGAGTTGGTCCAAGCAGATAGCCGCGTACGCGTCACAATCCAGTCTTGACAATACACAGTCAGGCTCGTTACGAAACGTCAACCCAACTTGATGATACGAGTACTCCATTTGCCTACAAAGTTTGCAGTAACCATTGTAATACATAACCATAATATTCTTGGTCCTGTCTTTGATTGTGCGCTCAAAGTTTGAATCGTCTAACTCGATGACGGGCCTCGTGAAAATGTCCTTGTTGAAGGTGATGGTTGAACGGGATTGAATAAAGCGGATGAAATCGTCAGCTTTTCTGCCACCATTATATCTGTAAATATGTTAAAAATAACTTTTTTATGACCTTTTAAAGAAAGGATGATTGAAGATGAGCATGAAGAAGGGGATTTGGATGTTAAGAAAACGATTTTTTAAAAAAATAAAATTAATCCTGTAATGCTGTGATTGGCCGAGGCGCGCACCAATATAAGTGGAAGCCATTCTAGTGCTTCTATCCTCATTAAAACCATTATGATTGGATGGCACGTTTTTCCTCGCACTTTGATTGGCCCCAAACGGAAGCCATTTAAGTGCCACAATACCGTAATTTTCTCATTAGTAGTTTCCAAACATTTTACTTACGTTTCTTCTACTTTGCTTCCCTTGATAAAGAAACGAAATAAAGGATACCGGTCGATCCAGTATCTCGTGGCCAACTTGACATCTTCATAAGCGTTTGCTTTGGCAACAATAACATCATCTCTAGAAACAAATTCTTCAGCAACGCCATCGTATATTCCAAGTACTTTCCGAGATTGTTCATCCCAAGGAGCGTAGAAAAACACAAAAACAAAATTCGAACCGTCGATAATCTTGTCAACGTTGTCGCTATTTATTACCATTACTTTTGAACTTTGTATTCCGGTTATAAAAAACGCCGTTACAAACAAAGTAATTCCAAATATAGACAGCATCTCGCTTGAATGATGTAGAGTTGCAAAACGTACCTTTAAACAAACTTGTCTTGTTGAGCAGAACTACTGAACAGAAAGATAGTGTTTTAAAAAATAGTTGCGACGTATTTTCTGTTCATCAATCGTGTTTTTGTCTTCAAGCTCACTAGTCTTGATTAACCACTTGGTAAGCGATAACTGGCCGGAAAAAAAATTGAATAAATATGAACAAAATAGCGTCGCGCTCGTCATCAGTAAATCATTCAACTACGAACAAAAAAGCAGCTAAACAAACTTGGTTAATAAAATTTTCTTTTATAAACTTGATTTCTCCACCTAAAGATTCGCAATTAAAAAAACCGTCGTCTACATTATTATTCTTATATTGAGAAAGAGATGGCTTTCAGTCATAAGTGTAAAGCATCCTTTTTTCACCTTTTCTGCCTTTTTTATTTTCGGGTTATGATATTTTATGGTATTGAAAATCGATCACAAGAGAACCTAAACAAAGGTTTCAGTTTCGATGTGAACTCGTGAACAGCTGAAAAACTCGATTCGAAACCAAAATTAAACTTTCGTGAGGACAACAACACCTGTTACTTCGAATAGTGTTTGTGACAAAAAATTCAAAAACTGAGTACCAAAAACCGAGAAAAGAATTGATTTCAACTAGTATGTCGTATCAACCAATAACAGCTCAGCCAAGTTATGGCAGGCCAGCACAGCCGATCTATGGAGAACTTCCAGTAGATATGAATTGTCCGTATTGTCAAGCCAGGATCATGACTCGTACTTATCTTAAGGATGGAAACTTGACTTACACTGCTGCTGGGATTCTGTGTCTTTTAGGGTATGTACGTAGGAGTACAGTAACGACTTTTTACAGCCTAGCTCCACGAAAATGCGCGCTATTTATGCTCAGTTGATCTTAGGGAATCTAAAACACCAGTGTATTTACATTTTGGCTGGATTTTCTCTATGATTATTTTTAAGTTTCAATTTTTTTTCTAAAAATAAATGATCACACAAGAGAACCTGATTCATCTTTTTACAGCAAATCAAAGAAAAGAATTGAAATAGTCTTAAACTTTCCTTATCCCTCCTCCCAAGGGAGGGGAGGGGTAGTGAACATCTGTACACAGGCTATGAAACAGCAGCATGATGACTGCAAAAATCAAAACTACTTTATCTTGGTACAATGTACATGATGACATACAGCCTGCATGGCAGCACATTGGGGTGGGAGACTTTGTGGCAGACAAGGGGAAGTGGAGGGGGAGGGGGGCATTGTGGAGAAGAGGGGAGCATGCCAGCACTCCCCACCCAATGTGCTGCTATACAGGCTAGACAAGATCTCATTTGCTTTCTCTCTACAGGTGCTGGTTGGGTTGCTGTCTTATCCCATTTTGTATGGACTCCTGTAAAGATGTGATTCACACGTGTCCAAACTGTAGTGCACCACTGGGAAAATACAACAAACTTTGTTGAATCTGTAACAAATCTAGACTTTTGCATTGGGCTCCACTGTGACATCATAAAACACAGGAAAAATGGAATTTCATTGAATTTTACATCTTTCTGTATTTTGTTTTGAATGTTTCTTAAGAAAAAATGAACAAATAGAAGAGGTACTAAATAGCAATAAAGTAATTATTAGATAAGTACCAAACTTGATATATCATCTTGAACTTGAACTATTTGTACTTTTATGACTACTTCCTTGTATGGCATCTAAAAGCCCTGGTGCTTGAAACTGTTAAATAGATACAATACAAGGTTCCTCTCTCTCCCCCCTCCCCCTACCATCATGGCCAATGGCTGATATGGTACAAATCTTATACATCATTTTGTTTTAAACAAACTTATCGTCAGTGCTTAAATAGGATTCTGAGCTGTTGACAGGCATTCCTTGTTGCATTCTTGCCTTATTCTTTGCCTTTTCTTGCTCTTCTTTCTCAATTTGTTCTGCTCTTTGGGCTTCTAGTATTTCATCAACAGTGACTTCTGTTTGAGTTGAATTTTTTTCCTTCTCTTGATCCTTTGATAGAAATAGCAGCAATCGACCAAAAAAATACTTTTCAATACTGGTATGTAGCACCAAACATCATTATATGCACTCTCATTGGCCAATTTGTGTTCTATAAACTTACAGTACAGACCACCAACCTTATTTTCATGTTACCCTTGCCATAATATACATAATATAATAAACATCTTATTAACCTTGCTTGCTTAGTCTAAATATAATGTTATGGAACCTCAATTTTTCCACTGTTTTATGGCCCACATGCTACACACTTGGGCAATGAGGCTGTGGAAAGAAACTCAGTCCATAACGTATGGCACGGCCCTCACACTTGGTTAATAAAAGGTATGTATATATATATATATCAAGCAAATATATATTACAGTCAAACTCGCTGAAGCCTATCCCCCTAGATTCAATTATTAAATTTATTATTCAAATATTGAGCCATTATTCGTTTTCAGTAATGCATTCTGTTTGAAAATATTATTCCACTATTTACAGTATTTGCATACTTTTATGCACAGGATTTTGTACATTAAAGTGACACATTTAGATGAGAAGCTGTCTGGTTTTACCAAATATGGTGAGTAATAGCTCGTTAGTCAGCAAAATCCAGTGCATGAAAGTATGCACAAACATTAAAAGTGGTCATACATTTGCGTGTTGCACTGAATAATATTTTCACACAGAATGCATGCCTGAAAACAAATAATGGCTCAACATTCGAATAATAAATTTATTAATCCAGTCTAGGGGGTACGCTTCAGCGAGTTTGACTTTTAGCAAATAATCACAGAGACTATATTAAGTGTCATTCCATATCAATTGTGTCATTCCATGCTGTATTTTTTCCTTCTCACCCACATTCTTGGAATGCTTCATCTTTGGTAAAAAGGGCCATCAAAAACTAGTAATCTTAAATCAACATTGCTTTATAAATACTCACAATTTCTCCTAGCAAGACCACATTTTCTCCTCTGATAACAAAGATTCCTCTTTTTATATCACCATACTTATCTCCCACATGAATTCTTTCTATCGTATCTTGTAATACTAGATTAGCTATCAACATAAACATACAAAACATTCACTGAAAAAATTAACACTGACATTTTGTTGTTATTTGTTAAGTACAAAGAATAGATAGTAAACTCTATTTTAGAGGCTATAGGGAAATGAACTTGCAGTAATTGTTGCTGAAAGAGCATTTGGTTCTGTTGGATGACATGTTTAATAGTGGGCTTGTAGATTAAATTTCTTGGGATGTGCTATTTTCTTTTGTTATTTTAACTTGTGAAAAGTGCTTTTTTTTCAGTCATCATGCACTTTTGACAAATTCCCTTCCCCAATTTGCTCCTAGGTATCCTAGGAACCTGTAAAGGATTGCATGTGCTGCAGGTTGCAGGGAGATGGGGAGGGCAGGTAGAGAAAGATAGAGAGAAAAGGGTAATGAAATGTATTGGGAAGAATGAAAGAATGGAAGTGTTAGGATGGAGGGGAAGTGGAGAGGTGAAAATGGAAGAGATAAGCCACAACAAACTAATAAACATACACATACCAAATTGATCAATACTTCTCAAATATCCTATTAATGTCCTGTTGTCTCGCAACACCACAAGAAGTTTTTCTAAAAATTTCAAATAAAAATCATTAAACAGATTCAAAAAGCCAACCTTCATAAGAGAAATTAAATAAAATGTGACTTATAAAGCTCAATTATAGTAATAACTGTTATAAACAATAATTATGAAATTGTATGGTCTTGTACATTTAGTAACAAAACAAAATCTTTTGTACATCTATTAAGACTTATATCAACTACGAATTCAATCGAGTACATTTTTTGTCTGAAGTGGCGTAAAAAATGTCAAAATTCAACAAAACTTACTGTCAATTTCCTTGATAAGGCTCGCTGTGCCTGGCAAGAAACTCATAATTTAAAGTTATCTCGCCATAGGCCGCAGAAATAACCTGAAAATTTGAAATTAGAAGCAGAAATTAAGAAGTGAAAAGGGCTCTTGAAAAAACTGTGCAAGAATATTCCCTCGAAGAATACCGGAAGTACAGGGAGCCAAGCCGCATTAGCGGCATCGAAGACTGGGCTTTATCGAAACCGGAAACAAGATTAGGGTAGGCTGTCAAAAACCGGAAACCCATGAAATATGATCATCGTGTTCACGTGCCTACCACGGTTCACAGCTAAAAATGATTTATTACAGATATCCGAGATCAAAGAGATGTTTATTTTCCTTGAAGTCTTCGAAATCGGTCAAGCAAAATGGAGCGTACTTCAGTGTCCATGGCGATGCCTGATCTCAAAGAACCTCTTCAATTGTCTATCATTACGATCCTCTGCATCATATTCTTTCTTGGACACACTCTAGGCATTTTACTTACGATCTACTTGCTTTTATCACCGTTCTACGTCTTCATGGTCGTGTATTTGTTCTGGACATATTTCTTTGACAGTAAGACCCCGCGATGTGGGGGAAGAAGATTTCAGTTCTACCGTCATCTAAAAACTTGGAAATTAGTCAAAGATTTTTTCCCTGTTCATCTCGTGAGGACTTCAAAGCTCAATCCGAAAAGAAACTACGTATTTGGATATCACCCACACGGTATCATGTGTTTCGGAGCTTGGTTGAACTTTGCTACAGAAGCCACAGGGTTCAACGAGAAATTCCCTGGAATAACACCATACCTCATGACCTTGAAAAGTAAAAGCACGCAAATTTAAAATAAATGTTACACGTACCAGTGCAGGGGGCGGATGTAGTTTTTTAGAGGGTGCGCCATTTATATTTGGAACTCGAGCAATATTAAATCCATAATTGACACAGGGAGCCCGGCTGAGTCCCGTTTCCTGTTACACAAGCCGAAATCGGATCTGTAAGCTGAGTTGGGTATTACTCATTGTGGGTTGCTTGTGTTGTCATGCGTTTACTAGAGAGTGTGTTACCAACGGTTATCTAATTAATTTGAATTTGATTGGCTGTGAAATTTATGGTCCAGATCTGATTACAACAGTTGACTTACAGATCGAATTATGGCAAAGGTAAGTGAATAATTCACTTAGCTTTGCCAGCTTTATGAACCTATAATTATTATAGGTTCATAAAGCTGGGCTCCCTGTGTAATTGACTGTAAGTTGCTCATTTCAGGGGGGACACACCCTCTGCACCCCTCTCCTGGATCCACCCCTGCAGCATGTGTTTTGTGACTTGACAAGGGTTGTTGCAATAAATTTTCCTTTTGGGGGGTTTTGGGTAAATTTGTGGCCCCTGCTTGTCAATAAGAGGCTGCCTACATCCTGTCTATTTTATAAATAGAATTGATGTCATCCTTCCCATATTTCAATTATTCCTACTTAACCATTTTTTCTGGTTTTTTTTATCAACAGTTATGTTCAAGTTCCCATTTTTTAGAGATTTTGTGATGGCTGGTGGTGTTTGTGATGTCTCAAAAGAATCACTGAATCATTGCTTACAAGGATCAGGGAATGCTGCTGTTATTGTTGTAGGTGGTGCAGCAGAGTCATTAGAGGCACGCCCTAGCTCACATAAGCTGACATTGAAAAACAGAAAGGGATTTGTCAAAATTGCATTACAAAATGGGTAAGCTTTTTTGTCAATTCTTCGTTTTCATTTTTCCACATTTTCACTTGATTCGTTTCTGTTTCAGTGCTTCTCTTGTTCCTGTTTACTCTTTTGGAGAGAATAAGTTATTCAATCAAGTTGATAACCCAAAAGGCTCTTTGCTACGAAGGATCCAAGCCAAGTTCCAAAGTATAGCATCATTTGCCCCTCCATTATTCTATGGTAGAGGATTTCTAGAAGGTTCTTTTGGGTTTTTACCTCAAAAAGTTCCCATATATACAGTTGGTAAGTAGAACTTCGTCAGCAATTAACTACATCCTTTCCCTTTCATTCTCTCCACTTCTCTTGCCCCATTTATCAAAATTTTAACATGAACTTTAAATTATTTTTGACCATCTTTCAATAGGCCTTTCCCAAGATATGGTTGAGTGAGTCTGGTACTAGCCAAAGCCTCGATTTCATTAATTAATGCATTTTTTAATCAACAACTCTTCTTTGCTTTATTGTTTAATCATCCCAAAGTCCATTTCTCAGATTAGTACATAGCTCAGTACAGGA
>JAAAQI020003128.1:0-20456 GCA_011800005.2 Stichodactyla mertensii | reverse complement strand
TTTACAATCACTCGCCTTCGGCTCGTGTTGTAAATTCTGATACAACACGGCTGCTCATGTTGTAAACACTACTTAAAATATTCGAGTTCCCACCAAGTAGAAACTGGGCAAAGAAACTTCAACCACTCAGTTAATTTTATATATCCAGTTTATAATTTTATACTTATTGTGTTAATTTCACAACTATTTTCATTCTCGACAACAACTCTCAACAGTTCTGAAACGTTATTACTTCGCGTAATGTTATAAAAATGTGTTCTTACTGATAGACTTTAATGATATGATACAATTCCCATACGAGCAAGGTTTGAAAAGCTTGACAAGAAAAAACTTAGATGTGATCCCCAGACGTATTGTACGACCACGTGATTGCTAGCAGCCATGTTGGATGACAAGATAAAGTTATTTTACATAAAAAATTTAGTTTAACGGGAAAAAAGAATCCATTGTTCTAAGGGAGCGTCCACAAAAAATTGATGGGTAAGGTAGGGTAGTGATGAGAATTTACTCTCTAGTAAAAAATGTCAAAAATTTATTAAGAACCGACTTTCCCCTCCTTGAAAAGGTTCTTATATTTCAAATCCCCCTCTTTTGCAGGCCCTTTAATTTTGGGGAAACCCCCATTTTCTCGTCTGCCCCCCTCCCCCCCAAACAATTTTTTGTGAATGCTCCCTAACATACATGGCTCCATGCATAAATTCGAACCTCTCTAAACATCTGCGATTATTTGATGCCATGGCAGCAGATAGCAGATATATGTCAAGGAAGTACAAGACCAACTGAGCACGAAGCCCTTTGTCAGCCACTGCTTCCTACCAATGGCCGCATATATTCATTAGATATTGAGATTATTTTAATATTAATCTATTTACAACGTCATTATTAGAAAATTTGATTTCACTATATGTTCATTTCGTGTGCAAACGCAACAGTTTAACCGAATTATTTCTTTGTATTATCATTAAAAATAGGATCTTGAGATACGTCGTCTGATCCACCTCCTCCCCATATATCTAGGTCTGTTTCAGTTCGTTCATCCTCATCATCTGTCATTCGTTTGTTCTCATTCAGCGCTGGTTCAGTCGGTGCTTCAGTTCCGTTGTTAGATTTGGAAGTCGTTTTAACCGTAGTGTCAGAAGTACCTGGAAATAAGTCATTAAACATTGAAAAAAGTTGAAAGTTGAGTTGAAAAAAATTACATTTGAATTTTTACACATTCTTCTACTGACGTTCTTGTGTCACAGTGAAACGTTCACTCGATATTTGTGGCTCACAAGCAAAAGTGTCTGTCTGAATTAAAAAATAAAACTATGTTATTTACCGACTGGGAAGTCCGCATAAAGACTCGAGGTCTTGAATATACCGAACGCGGTCGTAGGCCTTGTCCGTTTCCAAGACCGAGGGCAAAGTTTTTCTCTATACGCACCGACCAAAGCTGGTAAATAACTTTATTTATTTATTTATTTATTTTCTAATTCAAGAGCAAAGAGCTTTTTCTGGAGCGGTCCGTAACCCGGGTCTGTATCGTCTGTATCGGACCTGAGAATAAACCAATCAGCGCGTTCTAGCATTCCGGACCGGAAAAAAACTATTTTGGAATTTATTTTTCGTCGATTATGCAGGAAGTGAGTGGTTAAAATCTCCTGTGGATCAGACGCAGGTGGGTTTGCGGAGGAAAGAGGAAGAAGTCGAAAACCTCTCAGAATAACGCTCGAAACACAGGAGTGAAACAATAAACAACTCCGCTAACATGTTGATAGTGGCGAGTGTCGAACCCATGAACACAGCGGCCCTTTAGAGCAGTTTTTGTATACCTGAAAAAGTAACGGTACGAACGCGCCGTGCAATGACCGTGCCGAAGCACTGGATAAGAATTGATATCGCGTGCTGCGATTGGTTCAACGTATGTCGGTTCAACGGTGCCGCGTGTAGTCACTTTTTACAGTTATACCAAACTGCTCTAGCAAAGAATAAGCGTCGCGCAACGCCCGTGCTCCGCAATGACGATTTGAGCCCAAGAAATTTGGTACTTCTTGCTACTATAACGGCAGTTTTTGGGAAAGTATTAGGATACAGACTTTAGGGTTTTAAAAATAAACATTAGTAAAAATGGTTATTCCCCTCTTTAAGATATATAATTTATTACGAAGTATTTTAATTGAATTTTCAGCTTTGAGTCCCATCGAATTTGGATGTGCACGCAACCTTGAGATACAGACTGGCGATTTTATTCACTGAAGTGCGATGAGAATGAGAGAAATACATCCTTGATCCAGACTCACTTATTCGTTTTTTTTCTAAACCAACTAAGAAAACGTTTGAAAACTAAGTTCCCTCGGTCCTCTAGGACCGAGAAACCAAGACACTTGAACAAATTCGAGTATTTTACCAAGTCTTATTTCAGTGATTCTTTCATGTCAAACTATAATTAATAGTTTGTATGCAAGTAATTTTCCAATAAAGATTTGGCAATCACAACAGACTTACCAGAGACGTTCTTGTAGACAGTTGTTGGTTGCTGTGCAGAGGTTGCCTTGGTAACCGTGCTAGTTAATCTACTCTTGGTTGGTTGTAGCGTTTGTTTTTCTGGTGACGAGACACTTTGTTTTGCTGATTCTGAATCTGCATCAAAACCAAGAAAAATTAACGTTATTTTTCAACAACTCGTGTAAAGAGAAATTGTTCCCTCTTATTATCAAATAAATGCCCCACGTTGTTTTTGGTAAAACAATTGAACAATTTTGATATTTAGTTGCACGTTGGTCTTGACATTTATCCTATGACCCGTACGGACCGGCGCGCGCGCTACTATGAAAACCATGGGCAAAAATCACGTTAGTGGGTACATACGGATTTTTTGAAAAACCCGTATACGGACTCGGACCCGCTCACGCGCGCTTGTCTTGACTCGAACAAAGTTGTTTACGTGGGTCTAAGATTAAGGTCAAAGGAGTCATATGATAAAATACTTATTGACTGAGTTAGGTCGGGCCGGATGGGAAAATATTTGGCTCTTAGTGATTCTGCACAAACCTCGCTGGTCATAGCCTCGAGTCAAATATTTTCCCGTCCGGCCCTCCCACTCAGTCGATAAGTACATGCTATGCAAAATCGTTGCTGGGTACAAAACAAGGATCATAGAAGCTGAAACCAAAAGATATTCTGGGAAGAGATAAAAATACATTTTGAATTATTCAGTTGCGCTATGCAGACAATATAAAACACGACGAAATTACAACAGTAAATGAACATTCCTCGGGTCATCCCATGTACTATTTCATTCTCAGCTCTCTATGTTCTATGTTTTGAACCCAACAACGATTTTGCAACTGATGCTACATCAACACTGTTCCAAGCTTTCGGTTCATCGACCCATCATCATGAAGTCATCATCACTTTTCTTGTGATGGGTCGAGGTCTCGAAAGTTTGGGACAATTTGAGTAAATAACAAACGATGATGTTGCATACACAATTCATAATTGAACAATTGGGTTTTTAGGGGAGGAATATCAAAATTATCTGACACACCTACATTTAATTAAGGTATGGCAAAGAAAAAAGTTCATAGCACAAACGGTAATCAAGGTTTTGACATTTTCTCAGGAAACCTAATTAATACGATGATTTGCAATTATCAATCAAAATTTGGGAAAAATATTTAAAAGTCTACGATCGATAATTCCTTTCTAAAACGAGTGCTAAAAATGTCTTCATATTGTCTGTTGTTGAGCCTCGATTCTTTTTCTTCGAAATCATATTGTGATTTAGAAGTCAATTAACTCTATTGTCTACTGTTTCAGCTTGAATGATTTCCTTGGAAATCAATTAATTCCTAAATCACTAAAATACTAAATCTATTTGGACAACGTTTTTGCAATTAGGTGTATCTCAAAAACCACTTCGGGACACTTCTTTTTTCTTTTCCGATTTGAGATATATATTGTGACTCAAAACTTTGTCACTGACGTTTCCAATAGTAGGCAGTCACCTTAACTCTAAAGCAAGTGTTTTTAATTGAAAAGAAAAAGAAAAACCAAACCAAACAAAACATTTTGTTAAAAAGAAATCTCACCGACCAGATGCTTTTCAAACTTTCACAATTTACCTTTTGGTGTAAGCTTTTGAATGGAATCCTGTAGCAACTCCAGATCTGACTTCAAAGAATGGAGAGTGTTTTGATCCTTTGACATGGCTGTCCATACACCATCAAGGGAGCAGTTACATGCAGTTGATGGTGCAACATGTTGATGGACTGTGAGATTAATGCTAGCTATATCGCTGGTCTAAAAGTAAAATAGTACAGGAACACGGAAGCTCGAAAATGAATTTATGCCTAGTTAATAATAAGAAGGGAAAATAAAATCAACATTGATACACAATACAGACAGTAAGAAAGGATGGATAGATGGAAACTGAGAAAGAAAGAAAGGACGGAAAGAAAGAAAGAAAGAAAGAAAGAAAGGAAGAACGAAAGAAAAGAAAGCAAGAAAAAAGAAAAAGAGGAAGGAAGGAAAAATGAAAAAAAGAAAGTTAGGAATGAAAGCAGGAGGGAAGGATGAGAAAGTGAACAAAAAAATGGAATTCACAGTGGAAAAAATGCACCTTGATTGACAAAGTACTATTTCATTTTTCTTATCTTCCATATCACAATATACCCTTTATTTGTTCATGCTAGTCTTTGTAAAAAAGTCTTCAGCACTGGAATTCAGTAACTTTAACTTACAATTTCTTGAAATTGTTGATGATGTTTATCAAACATGCTCTTAAGGTTCACTACCATCTTTGTCAGGTTCTTGTACTTCCCAAGAACATCCAGTGGAATAGAACCAACTTCACTCTGCTTGCTTGAAGTTTTATCATCACTCTGCTCAGTGTTCTTTTTCAAAAGACTGTCCATTAAGGCCTACCATTGTATGAAAATATTGACATTATTTGTAACGTTGACTTAATGTTCTAAAGTTATACTTTCTAAAGACATTTAAAACTGTTCTGTGCAAGCCATTATCTACAATGTCTTGTACAACTGCCTGACTATCAGTGATATAATGCATAACACTCTTTTTATTTACAGGTCTTTCTTATTTTTGATTGAAAGGCACTTCAAATGTACAATAGCTTGTTATTCTTCACTGCACATGTCATTATCCAGAAATGAAAAAATCATATGTACATATGTATTATGCTCATGCAAAGTCTCCCTCAAATTCTAGGTAAATGAGCCAAAAGGAAATGCTTTTTGAGTTTAGCTTTTTGGGTCATATAAAGCATTGTGTTGCTTACCAGGTGCTTTGAGACATTTTTCACCAGACCTGACAACCTTATGTCTAGTTCATGGATTTGATCCTGGACAGTCTTGTTCGCTCTTCTGATAAATCCAACCAATTTGTTCATGTCCTAAAAAGAAAAACAAATATTTAGTCCAATAAAGGTCTGTTCAACACATTCACCACTGAGGTGAAGCCAGCTTGTTTCCAATCTCATAATAAGCCTTACAATGCGTGTTAGGCCATAGTTGATGGCTCTCTGCTGTTGCAAAAACACACCACCCAATAATGGAATTGTCCCCGATTTTATCATTAGAAAAAATGTAATAGAAAAATGTACCCATAGACTTCAAAATAGCATCAATTGTCTACAGCTACTCTCAGATCTTGTAGCTTATCTACTTTTAGAATCCAACGTAATTAATACCTTTCTGACTTGTAGAGTAATATTTTTTCTTAATTTTTCAGCTACTTCAGCTTGCAATGTTGTTGTTTTTGATTTCTTGCTAGTGTCAGCAACAGGAACTTGAAAGAGCCAGGGTGGAGTGGCTGTGTTAACCTGTGGACGTGGAGTTGGTTGTCCTGATAATTTTGCTATTTGAACCTAGAAAGAAATAGAGAGTCTGTGGTCATTATAACATTCAGGTGGTCAGGTGATCTGTTAGTGGAAGTCCCCTATTAGCAAACTCTCAAGCCATGCTAAGGAATTCTTCTTTATTCTGTACTTACAGACACATTGTACACTTGAACTTTGAGATGTTTAATGTTGTTGTTCTGTAGATGTGCAATTGTTCGGAGTTGTTTGACTTTATCAGTGACTTCTGTCATTTCTCTACTGGTATCAGCCATAGCCTTCTTTAGTAGGCTGATATCATGGTTAATGGAGGACACGCTCTTGGGTGATTTTATCTTAGTCTTTAAGTATTTCACTGTTGCATTAAGAACTTTGATCTGAAAGAAACACAAAAAACAATCAACTCGGCAGAATTTGAATCTCAAAAGTTATCCACAGGCATTGAACTGTGAGTAGATATTTTATTTTAGACTAATGTCAAGTAAAATAATAAATCATGGCATGGGAGAACTTTTTTCCTATATTTTGGTTGCTTGGTGAACCTTTGTTATAAAAATTATAGAGCAGTTTGAACCCAGGATTGTATGATGAGAATTGAGTTTGATCATCTGATAGAGAGAAGCTTACAGAAAGGCAGAAGTTATCTTCAAACTCAAGTGCGAAGTGAGCAGTGAGCAGACAGTTACAGGTATTAGTACTATTGTTTCCTTTGATTGACTGACTGAATGGAAAAAGAATTTGTGTATAAATAGCCCTTTTGTAACTTTTCAAGTGAAAGTATTCTCGGCCATTAGCATTTTCTCGTGAAATGAATAGTATGCCTAACCTAGTCACAAAAAGATCCAAAAAGTCTTCCTATTATCTTTTGTTTTAATCAATGCATTGAGCACATGAAGAGTTCTCCATATGTAAACTGTGACTTCCATAGTTGTTCTTATTAGCAAGAGAATTTTATGCCCTAAATCCCCACTTACATATTCACAGAGAAAGACTAGTTCTTAAATTATCTACAGATCAATCAAATCTACTTTCCTTATTGAAGGTAGGGGGTGTAGAAATGAAATTTTATTAGCTCTAACAAACATATCTGATCGTGAATCTACTTGGGACACCTCTATATATTAGTAACTTGTATAGCTATTCCATATCTCTATGTACTCACTCTTTTAAATAATACATGAAAATGCTTTTCATCTGCTTTTAAATGGCCAGTTGAAGATTCACTTAAAACTTTCAATTTCTTTTCTAAATCTTTTCCTCGTTCTAAGCATTCCTTGGATGTACTTCGATCAGATGTTTCCACTGAAAGAAAAGAAGAAAATGAGAAATAAGAATGAAAAAGAAATTCTAATTAACCATATATCCTTTGCACTTTTTGTATTCTATATACATTATTTAATTATAATATGAAAAAATGAAAAATGAAAACTTAAAAGAAAACCTGTTTAGCCATATCCCTTAGTATTTTATATATTATTTCGTTACAATCTTAACAATGACGTACCACTGTGTTGATGCCCATGCTATATCCCTTCAATGTGTGTTAGGCTATACTTAAATAACATCATAAAACATTCAAACTATTTCAGTCAATCACAAGAGACTCCTTTGTCTAATCTATGTAAACAATAAATGTCTCAATATGGGATTTTCCTATCAATAATGAATTTCATAATATCTAAAAGTCAAAACTGCTTTTTTTATACTACTTTTTATTGAACTTCTCACTCAACTACTCATTTATTCTAAATTTAAAGTTGAAGATATAATTAGAATTTTATTAAAGATTGGATAACTTAGAATGTTGCTGAGGAACTACTAAGAACAACTGAATATACATAATCATAAAATATTGTCATTACTAAACTAGACAAATATGGAAAGTAGTATTTTCAAGTTTTTAATTATCCATTTAAAAATCTCTCTTTCAAGAAATCTCAAATCATGCATGAAATATTGTTTTGTTTGTAATTCACGATATATTGCACTCAAAAGTACAGTATATAAATTCTTTTCTTTCTGTTTTTTTTTTTTTATTTGAAAAAGGTAAAACAATTCTTCGAATATCTTCGCAACATCGATATACGTAAGTGAAAACTACTGGTATATATATTCGAAAATTTGTCTGCCTAACGACAGGTTCATAATGCGGAACCTCCCCGTGGAGAAGAAGTTCTTATCCTACCACATTTAAATCAGATTAAGCAGCTGTTGAAATCAAATAAAGAACACTTTCATACAGCCACAAGTGAAGAGGAATATAATATTAAACAAGTTCATTGTTTGAGTGGAGATATAAGAATCGAGTCGTGCTGATTCGAACCTTCACTCAGTTCAACATGTAATCAATATTTATATTCACTCAAAATATTCTTAACAGACTACTTATGATGAAGAGTCGAGTAAGTTTTGGTGTTTTTAAACGAAAACTCTTACGCAAATTCGTAGCAGACCACTCTGAAGAAGTTTGAATTACTACCAGTAATGTCCACGCTAATATTAACAACGATTAAAATCAGTAAAATGCAATTCATTGGCTGAGGAGAAAAAGGGTTTCGATAGCTATTAGTTCCAAATTCTATTTCTGCAGCTGGTATAGACCGCAAAGTAAAACTACAAGATATGATATCTCTGAAGGCATTTGAGCTAAAATATACAAACATGAAAGTCAAAATTTTCAAATAAAATGGGAATAAATAGATTGCAAAGGGACGCAGAGATGCGTGTACGAATTTATTAACATGCTTTAGCGAACTAAAAATCAAACAAGCCCAATTGTGCATCCGAGCAAGGATAACAGCTAAATAATTAATTACTGTCAGTGAGCAAAGACCAAGGCTAGTGAATGAAAGAAAAGATTTAGTGGAAATAAATAAGTTTGTAATATCAGCAAGGAATAGAAATAAATGAGACTGTTCTAATATGTTCCTTTTCAGACTTAAAATTCACAACTAAATTGTACACAAACAAGTATAGTCTATGCCAAAGAAACAGCCTAAAAACTTCTGTTTATTTAAAGACAAAGGCTGGAATTTGATTACAGGAAGGTCGAGGAAAATTCTCCCCAAGAGTATGACAGTACGTCCAAAAATAACAAAATCAGAAGTGTTAATCTTTCGTGAAAGACAAATTTTCAAAGCGAACAAGCAACAGTTGTTTCAATCACTCGCGCGTTAAACCAAGTCATTCAATTTGAATACTCAATACACACATTCAACATTGTCAGGCTTGTGCGTGTATTATAAGAACCAACCTTCAGCAAGCCGTATTTTCAATAAGTCTAAGTCTCGCTTTAGCCGTAAACTGAACCAGCCAAGAACAACAACACAGAGTATTGACGCAATGAGTATGAGAGACAGGACTATCGAGGCACACGTTCGGCAGCATCCTGCTCGCCTTCTGAAAGAAAATTTCACACCAAAAAATCCTTGAAAGTCCGTGAAATAAAAAACAAAAACCAACTTCAAAAATAAACAGAAATAAACCCAGTATACTGCGACCCCATTTACCTTGTCATATACGCACTTTTACCGGGTTTTACGATTCTCTTTTTTGGGAGGGCAAACTCCTGTATATCCGAGTCAGAATCTTGATCTGGGATCAAAGTCCCATTTTGGCGACTTGGAAATTTCATAGTTTTAAACTTGAGTCGGTGCTTGCCCATAAGTCCGGCGCCATAAATGTGAAGGAATTTAACACTTTAAGGAAATAGGCTATTTTTTCTTCAGCTACTAAATCACTAGAACCTTAGCTTATCTGATTGAATGAGGAAAGTTTGGATGTGTCATAAACAACCAACTCGCAAGTGAGGCTTACACTACTACATTTCCGGTTAACATTCCAGCATACTTCCTGTTCAATAAATTAACTCAAACCAGCGATTTTATTGTAAGTACTGTAAATCCACAGACTAAAAGAGTAGTTGGATGGTACCCCAAGTCCCCCTGCAGGACCTCCATTTTCCAACCCATTCTCTTGTCCAAAAGATAATGAATGGTCAGTAAAAAAACAAGAAAATCCCACAAGTCTGGCAGGTATAACCATTAGTAATAAGTTACTTGCAATTAAAGATTGAAAATCATGCATGCACAACTTATCAAACCCTCAAAGCTTTTTGAGATAAGAAAACTACAGAAGGTTCTTCTGAAATGCTTTTTATTAAAAGAAAATGAAACAGCACTACAGGAATAAACACAGACAGTTGAGAGAATAATGTAATTAACAAATGGCAACACTCCAGCAAATGACTGAAAAAGAATAAAAATTGAAAGGTAAACAATGACAAAAAAGCCACAATTACAAAAAACAAAAACAAACAATTTTTAGATATACGATTATCTTCTTTTTAATCTAGACATGTTTTGGCTAGTACAACTGACATCTTAGGTAGTGATGAAGTCGAATTTTTCAGTAGTATTGAAGAATTTTCCACATTAAAAGAGAGAAATCTGAACTCAATATTCAAGTTCAGCATGTTAACACTTTTCTTAGTTTATAATCCCCATATATCCTTATCTCGCACTTTGATTCTGTCACTTAGTCTTAGTCATACTTTTCATTGTTATTCTTCCCACTAGATCATCTTCTATTATAATCATTGTAATTAGCATAATTTTTGCTTATATAATACCTTGTAATCATCTACTTATCATTACTACTGAAGATGGCAGTTGTACTAGCCGAAACATGTCTAGAGTAAAAAAGATAATTGTATATCTAAAGTTTGTTATTTTACTCATGCTCACAAGATCATATAAAAAGAAACAAACAAAAAAACAAAACAAAGAAAACAAACAAACAAACAAAAATTGGGAGACCTGTAGTTTCAAACAACTGCAAGACCAATAGTTTCTTTCACCTTCTTAAAATCTGACATATTTCAATGGGGTAATACATAAAAGGAATGGCAATAAATTTCTTTCTTTTCTTTTTTCTTTCTTTTTATGGCCAGTTCTCAGTTTGACCCAAATGACCAACAGTTATAAAAAAATCCAAGGTTTTCCTAATTTACTGAGAAGCATATTAATTTAGGTATTTCAATGAACTCACATAATAAAATTATTTAACATAATTCATTGCTACAGATTTCTATACAGTAGCTGTTGTTGGTTGATTAGCTCTCATTATTCTAAATTACATAATGTACCTTTATGTTTAATCAAAATTATCATTTTAAGATTTTTGTAGCCTTCTTTGGAAATAGTTCATTTTTAAAATACTTATAGCTAATTCAATTAACATTGTCACTGAAAAAAGCCTAAAAGCTTTCATTTATCTTCAAACTTCACTGTAGGCTATCTAGGAATTAAGGAATATATGTCCAAGTTGTAGAATTTGCAAACATACAGTGAGTTTCTTATTGTAATAATGTCACTGAAAAAAATTTCATGATTCCCCTCTCAAAACTTTAGGCGTTTTTCAGTGACGATATTAAGTGAATTAGCTATATACCCAGTGTATAACAGTGCAATGACTTCTAATTCTCTATTTCAGCTGTGGGAACAGTAAAATCTGAACATCATCTGATGGAATGCAAGGGTGAGATTCCCCACTATTGACTAAAATCACAATATTTATTGTTTCCCAAACTATTTGCCATTTTCAGCACAATTTTCAAAAATACCCAGAATAAAACATGGAATGTTTCTTCTGAACTAAAATTATCTCCCAAATTTATTATTTCTAGTTGGATTTCATTGCTTTTATGGGGAGTTTGAAGTTCTAAAACATGTGAGTTTCCATATATTTATGAATGTTCTTGATTGTTGGACAAAAATCAACAAGGTATTCTTTGCAACTGTTGCAAGACTATGGAGACAGTTTTTATTCTCAGAAGGCTCACAGTTGGCTGGACAGTGTAAAGTGAAGGTTGCATGTTGACATAAAAATGAATAAATAAATAGATAACAAATGTCAACCAAGTTATTGATGTCTCTAAATATGTAGCCATGGGAAAATCACATATATCTTCTTTAAAAATGGCTTGTCAGAACAAACTTGAACTCAGTGATCCCATTACCATTAGCACATCACCAAGCACAATATATATGCAGTAATGGAGCTGTTAATCTGTTAAACCATTTGTTTGCATTTAATATTACTGTCTGCTAAACTCTCTAAATTATACATGCAATTTCAATTTCTGCACTATTTTGAAAAAATTTCCACACTGTTCCACACCATTTTCATTCCTCCTTCCCCCAAACATTATCAGATGCTCTGCATTGTGATTAAATACAAGAGTCCTTTTGACAAATGTACGACAGTTGATCTTCTTCTTCGATCTTGTTGGTCCTTCTTAGAATTAACTGGTAGCTCAGGTTAAAATGAGTGTAAATGTACATGTAAAAACATAATTTCAACCACAAACATCAACTCTATTGTTCTGTTGTCTCTATTATCTGAATCCCAATTTCTGAAATTTCCAATCAGTTAGACAGGCAGAAATTCTAATTTATGAAATCAGAAATCAAAAGTGAATGTCCAACAATTTATGTATTCTATTCTACTTTTTATTCAGACTATTCTATTCACATAGTTACATCACACAGATTATCTTGACTTCTAATATATTAACTTCACAATTAATGTACTATATAAATTTACACACAGTACTTACAAATTGAAATTCTTTTCTTCATGCTCTCCAGAGATGTCTTTAGAATAATTGTGAACCACATCATGGACACCATAGACCCAATCACTACCACAACAAATACCACTTGACAAAAGTTCCAGAATGAAAACATACTCTTTGTGTTTGAGGAAACTCTAATTTTTCTGTCCAAGAATTCAAAATAAGTCAAATTTAAACAATAACATTAATTAAACAATAACATTAACACTAACTTATCTAGATCCATAGAGTGCATACCATAAATCCTTGAAACAAATCAAAAAATATTAAGTAATTGACTTTATTTTGTAACAAGCAGCCATCATTCAGGTAGAATGGTGAGAACAAAAGCATCCTACCTCTAGCAATCTTTGTGTTCCTCTGTGTGGTTCATACATGAATGAATTCTTTGTTTGTCAATAGTTAGTCAATAGTTGATAACTAAATACTATTACACTCTAAATAGTTAGTAATTGTTTCATGGATATATAGCATGCACTCTAAGCCAAGGGCTACAAATTTTCTGAATTTTTTTTTTTCATGTCTGTACATAAAAAGAAATAGTGATTGCAGCCCTTCCTTTGCTTACTTGTTTGTCAGTACATAATTAATAGAGGGAGAAGGTTAGGAAACCTATTGTTATATTTCTTTGTTTACTTTTGATGTTGGGCTGGTCATGACCCTGCACAATTTTTGTAGTACCATCATCAGAAATGGCTAAACGACTGAAAACAAGCATTCTCTGTTTGATTATTATTTGAAATATACTAATATTTATAATATATATTGAAGTATTTCGAACAAGCATCCAAAAGAAGCATTTAGGTTCATTCGTTCAGCCGTAGCCAATGATGGTAAAACAATGGTAAAACAAAAGGTTGTGCAGGGTCATGGTTGAAAAAGGTGAACAAAGACCTACAACAATAGGTTTCCTAACCATCTCCCTCTATTAACTATGGTCAGTGTCAGTCAAAACGTGCACAATACTTAATAGACCTTTTTACTATTAATGCAGTGGCCATCTTGAATATATTAATTTTTCATTGTTTATATCTCAATGTTATGGGATGTCCAGGGGTAAAGCATTTGTTAGCCCCCTGGACATCCCATAATATTGAGATTTAAACAATGAAAATTAATATATTCAAGATGGCAGCTGTATTAGTAAAAAGGTCTATTATAGTGTAGGTCATAGTATTAGTGGGAAATCAATTTATGGGAACAACTTACAGCATATATGTGGTACAGTATGTTGTAACAATGAAATGGCTTCCCATTCATGTGTGAATTATCCATACATAGGACACAGTTTAAGTTACAATAAAGTGTGGTAAAGAAGGCTTCCGTACTGCTACAAATTTCACATATCATTTCCCACTTATTTGAAATTTGATCTTATAGAAGTTGTCTATTGAGTTAAAATAATATATACTCAAGCAAAATTATTTATAACTCAAGCACGATTAAGTTCCAAGATCTCTGAAAAAAGCTTTTTTAGTAAAATAAACTGTCCTTCAAGGTTCACATTTTTATTTTATTGTATTTTATGAGGAAATCTGTGAACCCATTTCACTAAATTACCCAACTGGAATATTTTTCTCAGAAGACTATAGTGTTACTTGTTGCTTAGCAACAAAAGCATTGTGATGTTAACATGCCAACCAATAATACAAAAGCTATTCACAATTCACAAGTTGCTATTTGGTTTGACCATCCAATAGACCTTATTCACTTGGGTGTAATGTTTTCTCAATTCAGACCTCTTGGGAATATGATTCTTTGATTGAGGTTTATCCATATTAATGTATCTTCTCAAGTGTTACCATTAAACAAAGGAAAAAGTCCCAAAGGAATGACACGTGACCTGTATTGGGAAAACAAATACGCCCAAGCGAATAAGGTATATTGGTCTCTGGTTGCCACATTAATGAAAATGATTTTTACCCCTAATGGTTCCATATCCATTAAAGAAAGCTTTCTAAAATTTAATAAGATTATAAAGACAGCTTGAAAAAGTTTAACATGTACTTCTACATGTACTTCTGAAAAAGGAGCTTTATCTACCAGCAATACAAATGGAAACTACTAGTTTATTAAACTATAGTGTTTTCAAGGATTTCTACCACTGAATACTAAAAATTTGATTGGTTGATATTTTCATGTGTGAAAAATATCGTATTTTTACGTGTGCTGAGATACGACATTTCTCAGTGGTAGAAATCCTTGTAAAACACTATAGTTTATATAATAAAAAGTATTAAAAAAACAGCTAAAAAACACTTATACTTGTAACAGAATCACCAAAAACCAGAAAAAAGAAATTCGAACAGGTTACAAATTTCCTTTTATTGGTTATTATATTATCTACCAGCAAATGCCCTAAACAGTACCAGCAAGCTCGGTTAGAGATACTTTTGGTAACCCAAGGTACCAAACTACCAATTTTAACCCCTAAAAGGTATGACAAGACCCCAGTCCCTTTAATGAGGTAGTTGACCCCTCTGGGTAATTGGGATATAATGCTAATACACCAGTCATAATAAACTTCTGCTCCACCCATCCTGGGCATAACTGGTGGAATGTGTGGTATTAACCTACTATAACTTCCTTTTGAATCACTGATAGTAGAAGGTCCGAGCAATGTCTTTCACTGTCTCTTGACTAGGGCCAATTTAAACTCCCAAGAGAGGGGAATATGCATTGGATCAGCAAACCCCCCTCCCCCCCCGAGGCTGAGGGTATTTTCCCATTTTTATAGATGTCAAATTTCAAGTCCCCTGGTTGGGGACAGGGGCTACATTGACTGGTGCATAACAGCAACTAGTGTATAAGATGGACTTTTATTATATGAAATTGGTATACCAACTGACAGGAAAATAATAAAAATGATATTCCCACTCCCCCCCAGTGGTGATATCATTTTCGTTTATCAACACATGTATGATATCATTTTGGACCAATCAGTTGATGGTATTTTCCCGTGGTTAGTAATATTAACTGAATGGCTCTGCAAGTCGTTGTGTGTATGTTTGTTGTTTTTGACTCAAAATGTGTTATATTGAATTAGTTAGGTCTTGTGATTTACGTTCTATATATTCACATTATTGTATATTGTGCAATCAATTGCTCTTCATTATTCCAAGAAACCTATATTGCATGCCTATTTTACCTTATGATTAAGTATGTATCAATGCCATGGTATGATTGGAATGTCACGCATATTTCATATTTTTCTCTTCATATTTGTGTCTTGACTCTAGTTTACGACAAGTTCTTGGTTTGTAATAAACATCGCAAGTTCAGTCCATAAAATATCCCCGAATTCTCTTGATGTGTCTTCACGTGTGATAGGTCGTTGTAGTTAAATTTGCCGTGTCGGCCGTTACAGATAGAAAGGGTGTTTGAAAACACAAGGTTTGTCATTACAACAACATGGCTGGAATGAGTGCCTGAAAATTGCCACCTTTTGATTTGCAATGAGGATTTCATATAATAAACAGAATATTACACGAGTGCTTGGAGTATGAATTTTATCTTCTCTTGTTGAATATCTCTCGCTTGTTCACTGCACTCATACATGAGAGGTGTTTTCAACAATAGAAGAGTCATATACTCATGTAATATTCTCTGTGTAAACTGTCATGACAACCATGACTACATATATCCTGTTAGATTCATCACATCAGACCACAGTCTTAACCAGAAAAAATGATAGATACAAACACTTAATATTGCATTTCCCTCTTTGATTTATACATTCGAATCAGGGAACAAAAAAACATTAAGGAGGCTTGAAACGGTTTTCGTGCGCGCACTCTTCATGACGTATGCAAAATAATTTGAACTTGCAAAATAAAAATTTTGTCTCCCAAAAATCTCACATTCAAACTAATATAACTCAAAAACTGGTCAGTAAAATTTCTTTAAACTTTGCATGTGGTTTTTATTTAATGGATCGTAAGTGCTAAGAAAAAATTAAAAATTCTGTAATAGGAAACATCTTAAAATAAACTTCATTGATTTTTGAGGATTCCCCATTACAGAATTTTTCTTTTTCGTTCAAATCAAAGAATGAGTCATAAAGTTGAAATAAGCCAATTTTAAAAGATTTTTACCAAACGGTTTTTGAGCTACGATTTTTTAAATGAAAAACTTACTTCACATTTAAAGTGTTCTATCATTGTCATAGCAACGTCTTACATCATATTTTCACTTTCATTCCAACCTTTACTTTATGATCTTTGGTCTTCTGGGTAAACTTACTGTCATATATTAGCCATGTAAAGTTTTTCAGGTCATTTTTGTTAGCGTATATGCCAGTTCTAAAACCCTTTCAAGCCCCCTTAAAAAAAAAATTCTTAGCATTAAGTGCCATACATTTAGCTGGGCTTGAAACCAGTAAAGTTGATATCACCTTTTCACTGGTTTTAATAATCTGACAATGCCCAAATCTACCACAAACCCATTAGATCTGATAACGAATCCCTACCCACTTAAGAATCTTTTTAGAACTGGTAAAATTATAGTTATGGTAAACTGTGAAATCTACCGCGTGACATAATCCCATAATGTACGTAGATTTCAAAGAGATTCACTAAACAAATTACATGTAAGCTTAAATAAAGTTCTGCGTACTGACAGATAAAGAGCTCTAGGTTTCAAACAAAACTAAATATACAATAAAAGCAATCATAGTTACCTAGATTTAGGTCTTCTAAGGCGAGTTGGAGGTAATTCTAGCGGTTGAACGCGATCGGAATCTGAATCAGTGAGCTTTTCTTCGCCAGAATACGAGATGAGTAGCTTTTCCTGGTCTTTGCGAATACCATTCATTTTGGCCCTTTTGGAGGTTTTAGGAAATTCCATCTTCAGGATACTAAAATATACTGTCAGTTAAATACTGCTACATCAAAAGAATCGAATTCCAATGGTCGATTGTATTTTAAAAACTATTTCCATCGAAGTAGCTTGAACTGATGGCAAAGAATGGAGTCATTCACCAAATGAGCGAGTCGAAGTTCATTTTGTAAATCTTTTAGAACTAGTTATGTCCAGTGATATAGATCATTATGGCAATAGCTTCCACTGGTATTCTTCTTATTTCAGAGTAAGAGTCAAGCAATTTCGTAGATGTTTTGCCGTGTAACAATAGATAATTATCATATACAAGTCAATCAAGACAAACATATCATTTCGATGCCATCTTGCACTTAGACACTATGCCTCGCTTTGACACTTTAAATATTCCCGTTTCCTCCCTACTGAAATTTCTACCCCAGTAGTAGTGGATACACCAAAAAAAATTGTTTTAATTCTTTTTTTTCAACAAGAAAACCAAAATTTCACCCTCGTTTTGTATGATAACTTTTATCTTTTAACTTTTATGTAAAAGTATTATTCTTCGGATTTTTTTGATAAACCTTTTTTAAAAAACCAAGTGCGACCAAATTGCGCTGTCAAGAAAATTTTATATTGTTTATTTGCTTTTTATTTTGTAGCTCAGCACGGGGAGGGAAAACCTTGTACAAAGTGAAGACGATAATAAAAACAACGCAAAAACCCTAGAACACGACAGGTGATTACAACATTGAACACAGGTTAAAGAATGATTGAAAAGGGGAGGGGGAGGGGTGGTAATTTGAACTTACTGAGGGAGGGAGGGACAGGGTAGTGTGCATAGTAAAGTGTTGACTGGCAGATGGCCAAACGAACCGAAGACCTTTTGATCTCTTCGTTCGTTGGGATTTTGACTCTTTTCCAAGTCTTGACATCTTTTCCTTTCTAGCCAAACCTGAGAGAAAGTCTGGTTGGGCATGGGAGTCAAGTTCGTTCCAAGAATACTGTGTTTTTGCTGTTTAATGGAGGGAAATGAGTTGGTGTTCAGGCACAAAGCAAAGCGACAAACCAAAATGTCAGAGTCAACATCAAGTTGTATTTATTTGTGTTGGAGTTCAGTTAGTGTGTGGGCCGCTACACGAGACAGGTATGTGCTCAAAACACTTTCTTGTTTATCTAGAATGTGTTTTCTCTCAGAACAACATTGCATTTGTTGTATCGAGGGAACGTTTTTATCACTCGAATCTCGCTTTGAACGGTTGAAAATGAAGGTGAGAATTTAAGCTGAATGGAAAAACCTTTGCTCACAGAAGCCAAAGAACTGTTATTCAAAAAATTCTTACAGATGACACCTTATCGTAATTTAAGCGTGAGGGTTTTCCTAGTTAAGCTTCTGGAAGTTTTAGATTTCAAAGAACAGAAATTTTGTGCAGAATAAGCACCTGACAATAACTAAATTTCAAAACGTTTTCTTCTCTATTCAAATGATTCTTACGTTAAACCTAGACGGTATTAATTTATGTAAGAATCTTTAAATTCCTATTCGATAATATTCAATATGATAAGTTTTTCTGTATTATTGATTTCATGTTTCATACAGAGGTAATATTTCAATAGCCATACAGATTATAAGCTTATTGTTAGTTTTGAAAAATATTCTTCATATTTCCATTTTTTTAGAAGAAATAGTAAACCTCATCTGTAATGTAATGCATGAATGACATTCTCATTTACATATAAATGTGTGATATGGAGAAATAAAATATTAAAATTGATTAAAAATTTATTACAAGAATAATAATATAATTAAATATAAACTTGGCAAGTGAAAATGCCAAAATTAATGAAAAAAACTGGAATGTTTTAGTTGAATGATTTACTAAAAGTTGCTGGGCAGATTTCCAAATTCTTTGGTACAGTTTAGGGGAATATGATACATTGTCTAGCCAAAGGCTTGATGTTTAGCTTGATATTGCCAAATAACTTTGTTACATTAATGTGTATGATCATAAAATGCAAAAGCTTTGGTTCAATTCAACATTTTTTCATTTTTGTTGTTTTACAACTTGGTCCTCCCTTGACAAATCATTTGTATAAACTTTGCTGAATTTTCATGTTGCCCAATTGGAAAGCACTGTAATGATACACTCAATTGGCCCCTAAGACTGTTAGCGTTACTGATAACCTTTGCTCTTTCAAAAATGATACCTAAGTGAAATATCATCCAATCTTGGCTGCTTACCCTTATATAAGCAAATTATTAGAAAAGTATTTGATATTTTCATAATGAAAAATTTTCTAAATTTTCTATCTTTTTAGTTAAAAAAAAGATAAACCCAGCTATTAGGCTCCCAAGACAGTTATTGTTACAGATTGCCTTAAATACTGCTTCAAGCTTGGGGGGTACTTGGCCTGGGATCTGATAGGGGTGTCCTGCCAGAACCCCCAAAACCTGACCTTATTTAAGACAGCAAAATCTCAAAAACCCATACCCTGTTTAAGACACAATGGTAAATTATAGACCCTATTCAAGACTGAAGGGAAAATCGTATACCCTATGTAAGACATCTAATATTATTCATTTAAAACCACTATACATGTAAATCGATTTTTGTACAAAATTTAAATTTTATTATTTATAGAAGGCTAAACATCAAGCATGACATTCGTCACATAGTGCTTTGGAACAATGCCATCTTAAACGCTACTACAAATATAACAATACAATAATGAAAGAACATTTAAAACTAAACAATAACTATCTGGCATGCAACACGATTTACACAGACAACTTTTCATGTTGGTCAAATATCGCAACCCTGTATAAGACAGTGTGGATAAGAAAATTAATACCCTATTTAAGACATCTTAAGGTAAAATGTATACCCTGTCTAAGACAAGAAGCTCAAAAACCATACCCTGGAGGGCGGCACATACCTATATAGCAAATATATGGGAGTACCCCCCCCCCCGGGTTGTTCTCCTACTGGCCGAACGCCGTGGTCATAGAATAAGTCATAGTACTTTGTGACTGTGACAATATTGGGAATGTACTAAGGCTGAATCCCAAATCCTTAAAGATTATGTCTATAGAAGAATGGTAAAAAATTTAAATAGGATGTATCATTATGAGCAATATAATGTTTATATATGATGAGTTGCCTG
>JAAAQI020003017.1:0-20479 GCA_011800005.2 Stichodactyla mertensii | reverse complement strand
ACGAACAGTTTTGATAATTCGGTCAGCACACATAGTTTCGTTTCTTCGAAAACAATGAGAGTATACATTAAATAAGACAATGATCTCAGCAGCAATAGTTCAACTGAAATCTGAAATTGTGAGACTGCATTTTAATTTTCACGTTTTCTTCTGTTGTCTTGCATTTTATCTTATCCAGGATAGGATACAAAGCTTTTTCTTTCTTTCTTTCTTTCTTTCTTTCTCTCTCTCTCTCCCTCCCTCTCTCTCTTTCTTTCTTTCTTTCTTTCTTCCTTTTTTCTTTCTTTTCTTTTTTCTTTTTTTGATCCGCAATCGTTCTTCAGTATTACAAACATATAGGACTGATTGTGTTCATTCCGCGTGTTTTATCATCAAATCATAAACTGGAGTCAGTAGACGGGTTACACAATATGAAATGATTAAATAAGCGTCGAGATGCAAAGATAACTTGTTTTGAAAAAAGAAGCAGCTGCTTTAATTCTAACTTTCCGTACATTTTGCTGTTTCGATAAACCAACTATAGTTATATGGAATAGTATATATATATATATATATTAAAAAAAGAATAATAATAATAAATAAATAATCACCTCTTAATTTAGAATTAAAGTCCAGTTTGACAGCAAGAATGATTTCATAGAGGTTTTGCACGGCAGCCATGTTGCATGGCAGAAACAATAAAATCGTTTTACAAGAGAGAGAATTCAATCACTTAGGGAAAGAGATTCTTTTGTTTTGTCATGCAACATGGCTGCCGTCACGTGGTCGTGCAAAACCTCTAGTGCGTTTCTTTCCCCCGGCTAAATCATAAAGTTAATCGTGAAAGATCAATAAAAGTATATTTTTTGCTATGTTCTGTAGCGATGTATTCCATGTAGGTCTATTCTGGTTTCCTAGTGACGAACGCTTGGCTCGATCGCTTTCTTTGGCGGCATTGAATTGACTATATGTAACTGAGACATATTTATGTCATCCATCCTATTGTAAATCGATCAATTGTTGAGAAAATCTATACATCTGATACAGCTGTTGCACTAGAAATCTGATCCTCTTGCTTTCAAAATCACTACAAACAAATGTATTTTTTATAAGGAAGGCATTATTCAAGCAAAGTCTGATGTCGATAACTTTCCGCCGACTTTTAAGAAATATATATATGACCATGTGATCGTGGCATTTCAGTTCCAGTAGTGACGGGTGTTTTTACCATTGTACTGTTGTCATTACAGTACGTTTTGGCCTTTTTCTAATCATCAAACAATCTAATCTTTATCCATAATGTGCGGATGGCTTTATAGTTCTTAAAATCCCAACTTTTCTTGGCCGTATTTCTACAAACTCGCAATAAAACTAAACACAAGTGTAGCGTTTTTGCCAGGTATCGTCCGTTTAACAGATTTAATATAACACCTGTTCGAGTAAAAGACAATATCTCTTCATTTTGAAACTACCGTTGGGGTTCACTAGACGTATATGTAAAACAACGAAAAAACCGAACACGCGCGTTGAGAGACAAAATCTTTGCGGTCTTGTGCGAGGGCTGGACTGACGAACGATTTTAGACATCTAGATCAACAGCTAATTTAGGGGGGAAATTAATTTTTCTTGACAGTAATGATTGAGTGAAAAAACCCTCCCACTCATGGCAACAACCGAGAAGCGCCAGCACAGCTGACAAGAAAGTCCTTCGACTCTGTGGATCGGCTGCGAAACTAGACAAAATCCCATGCAAAATAACTGTCCGTTTTCAATTCTTTCTACTACAATTTTCGTCAACTGCATGAACTGCAAGAATTCGAAAGCATTGTTTTTGAGGTGAGAACAGTTTTGTTGAGATACAGCACATTTGATAAATAATATATAAACTCTCGAGAACTGCCACAGTCTCATACAGCTACATCATTAAGTACGCTTTCATACGGATCGATGGACGCTTGGGCTTCGTCAAGATACATTTTGTCTTGTTATTCGACGCAGATTTTAATAATATGCCACCTAACGAAAACAGCCGTCATTCTGTTGGACTATGTAGGAATGACTTCGCTAATAAAGATACCTTCGCTCTTTCTGTTTATCAAAGTACAATTTCTTTCTATGTACACTGCATAACAACACAAGAAATAGCCAGAACTCTGGGAAGGAGAGAGTGTGTAGTGGTTTTAACCACATCCAGCTTTAAAATATTTTCAGTGATATCTTTGGATGTTTTCTCACTACTGAAAGACTGAGAAAACAAATTTTACAAACAGAAAAACACGAAATACATTAAAAGAGTAGAAACAAATACTCCTTTGTATTTTATAGTAAAATGATTGATTTCTAGCATGCCGCCTACCGGCAGTTGATTAAGGATTCATAGCCACAATTTACGTGAATTATTTCGCTAAGAAAAGTAGCCAGATCCTTAGTGTATTTGACAGATAGTATACTAGTTTTAAAAACGCTAGGGCTAAAGCATATATATTGAATATTGCATATCACATCTAATAGTAGTAGATGGCATTTAACCACCGACCATCGACCATTCATACTAGCCATTCATTTTCTTTATAAAACTGACAGTTTGAGAAAATCTAAGTCTTTGATCATACTGGCTATAGAAAAAAGAATATATCACTTTTGCTTTCAGTGAAATAGCTTACCTTTCGGAAAAAATGTGGCCAAAATATATCTACCAAAAACGCCATTTTTCTGGATCGTCGACTTTTACTCGTTTTCCTTCGCTTTCAAAGACCATCGCGCTTCACGACATAATAAACTCGCGAAAGCATACAGAATTCATTCTCAATTCATTATGGTCTTGCTTCTATTGACAGTTTTAGCGAGCCGCGGACTTTACCAGTGATTTTTAGGACTTGATGGAAGAGATTTGATAGAAACAAGACCAAAAAAAAGGACGGTAAACGAGGAAAATAGGCAAGAGTATCGGGGAAAGGTAGGATCCCTTCAGATTGTTCAACAAACAGCCGCATCCGTTCTTGCCTTCCGGAATAAATCTACTTATCGAATGCATAATGACGACTGCGAGCCAATGAAAATCAAGAGTGTAATAGCAAATCCAAAAATTATTCACATCTTAAAGTTGGGTTTTCAACAGCGTGAAACGACTGACAAAATAGATGAGAGTAAAATCATGGAGAGGTCAGGTCTTATTTAAGCTAGTAAATAAAAATTTATTTGTTTACGTCTTACTATCTTGATTCAAATACATTTTTCTAGAGGCCCAAAAAAAGCGAAAATTTTTGACGAAGCATTGTATGTAAGGAAGAATCGAAAGTTTATTTAAGGTTATCATAAATAAATATCCAGTTTGAACATTAAAATCTAGATGCACTGAGCTCTTACCGCGAAATTTCTATATTATAAATCCTAAAGAAAAACTAATCCGCTGCTGTATTTGGACGGTTTGATTACTGAATTATAATTTCTCGTTTCAGTGGTAAATTTCTCGTTTCAGTGGTAGATATACTTTCTTATACACCTACGTGTTTTTAAAATCCATAAAAGGCTTTGTAGTTGACAGTTTTTTTTTTTTTAAACCGAACACATGCTTGGTGTTCATGGGTGACAGAAGTTGGGTGCAGGTGAGCCATAGAGCCCGCGAAACGAGCTCAGCGGACAAAATTCGGACTGGGAAACTGGGTCAAAGACTTCAAATCTCTTACGTTTTGAATTTGTTGATCAAAGATCTACCAAAAAACGGAATACTTATTTTTATCTTTGGGTTGAATTATTGGTCAGATACTGAAAGATCTTCTGTGTTTTGTGAGTAATGTGATGGGCAAAAGAATGAAGAAGCAGAGCTGTCCAAACCCGCTGTTTTTAAAATGCCTTCAGGAGTGGAGAGACGAAGCACGTGAAAAGGGACGATCAAATCTACAACATGCTTACAACAAGGTGATCGAGTGACAGCTATATCAGTCAATTTATCGAAATCATGGGATTTATCTCAAGCCTCTGGATTTGATGCTTTTCAGGCGCTATCGTCTATTCAAAAGTATCCCATGCCGTTACGAAATGGACAAGAGGCGATGATTCTTGAGGGCGTAGGTAGGTAACCTAAACGCACTAGTCCTAGACTACAAACAGTCCTACTTTTCCATCCAGAGTCAGTAAAGGCGAGTTTTTAGAATACCGAGTTTTAGGATTTCTGTGGACGCGCGGAAATTGGAGCCGAGTAGGCGGGGAGAAGGGAGAGAAAAAGAATTGCCTGTTGCCCTGCACGCAAAGGAAAATTCCCATTGGCTGAAAATAATCGAGCCTTCAACAGCCTGTCAATCATGATGAAACACTCCAATGCATGTTTGATTTACAACTGTGAAGCTTAGCTATGGGTGTGGGATTGATTGCCTTTGTGAGTTTCTCTAAGTATGGGGCAAAGGTTTTTAGCCTTGTTGACAATTTTTGCATTTGAAAGTGACTTTGCAGCGGTCATTTTTATTACACAAAGAATGTGACATGCATTTGAATCTTTCTGGTGAATCAAGTTCTCCTTGTGAGGCCAAGCGAACATCTACAAATGACTTGAGTTCGCAACTTTTCTTATTTTATTTTAAATACCACACTTTGAACAGGCATGATAAGAAAACCTATCTCTATCCTGAACACTAGAACACTATCTTGGGATAGAGAAGACATTCTCAGTCAACATATTATTAAAACTTTTTGAAAAATTGCTTTATAAGTTTTTAAAGGAATGCCCACAAGCTCCACAGACATCACTGACTGTAGATGCCTTGGGCTTTTGTCCTTTCCTGTTTGTAGATTTTTTTGGCATGTTTGTTTTTTCATTTGTTTACCATGTTGGACAAGGCAGGTGAAGCAAGGTGGGAGAAAAACATGATTGATCACAATACATTTTAGTGGTTGAATCTTATTGGATAGATCTAATTGGATTTAATTGTGTGTTGATTATCTTGATGACCCAATGACACATTTTTGACAGGTCTGAAAAAGGGGCAGTTTAAATTCATTCCTTACAGTGTTGTCTGCAGTCCCTACTTTTCCTCTCCCTTCTCCCCACCTACTTGGCTCCATTTTCCATGCATGCAGAGGAATCCTAAAACTCAGTATTTTAAAAGCTTGTCTTTACTGACTCTGGAGGGTAAAGTAGGACTATTTGCAGTCTATACTAGTCAAAACAAACCCCCCCCCCCCCCCAACCCAGCACAGGGTGGGGATTAGTCGGGCATTTGCCAAATGGGTTGTACAAATTTTGTTTCCAACTACTCTCTTACTCTCTTCACATAACTTTTGATAAGTGAGTTCCAAAGTTCGTTCAGAAATTCCAAAGTTCAAGTTTTACTTATTAGAAGTTCACAATAAACTTTGTTGGTGAACTTCAAATTTATTTCCCTCAGAAGTTTGGTAATTCACTAATTAAAATTCAACTTCAAGATTTACACTGATGAAGCTGCTCCACCAAAGAAGGGCTGTGCTTTGCCTAAGGATGGCTTCAAGGAAAAAAATAGAATTTGTAAATAAGACTGAATATGTAACAAAATACCGAACTTCTGTGACAGGTAAGTTTGATGTTCCCCAACAAAGTTTGTTGTGAACCTCCAAAGTACAAATTGAACTTCAGAACTTCAGAACTCACTCGCCAAAAGTTATGTGAAATGCACTGTAAACTGCTACGGGGAAAAGAAGAACAAGATGAGTTTAGGAGAATCTGCTTGCAGGGTATGTTCACCATCTTGAAAAAAAAAAGAGTATTCATTACCAGGCTTCCTCAGCCAACTGCAGTCATTTCCCGACCTACTGCCCCACCATCACCCCACTTTAGGTCAAATCTTCACTTTATCCCCACCCCCTGGAGCATCATTGCTTGACAAATGTGATCCTATAAGCCCTGCATTCCACCCACCCTGTCCTAGGTTGGGTGTTTACTTTGATTAGTGCAAAACACCATCAAGTATAACCATATATAGTTGCAAGCTTATTTGTGGTTGGATCAAAAAATCAATGCTATACATGAAGTAAACACAGCAACAATGTTGAAACTGAGTAATTCATGTATCTAATTGAATCATTTTGAAAATGTTAATTGTTTAGATTCCCTAACAAACCTTCTGGATCACATTCCCCAAAATGGGCCACCAAGAGTGATTAATTGCCCCACGGCTGTTTTAAATGTCCCGATTTAGCAATGTATGCTAGAATTGTGATGTGCAAAGATTGTTGCGAGTCAATATTAAACCATTTACAGTATTTGGTAAATGGGTTAATATTAAAGCTGATCAAAGTTCACAGAAAAGATTTACATTGGCTGATTCAAGGAGATTGGGTGCAGCGAGTTCTTCTGAACTGAAAGATCTACGTGTACAAGAGCGGTTGGAAATGGAAGTTGAAAAATGTTTCTGTGGGCTAATATTGAAAATTTTGCTAAAATGCTCCCTAGCAATCCAGTTTTGAAGAGTGATTTTAATGGAAAGCCTGTGAAGTGCCAAAATTTGCAATGTTTTTAAATTTTAATGCCGTCGTTTGCTTTTAGTGAAAGCTTATATTAGAAATCAATGACTTTAACCCATAGAATAGGTCTTATTTAAAATATCTGAACAGATTGGACAGAGATATGTCTTTATCAATTTCTTAAGCTGGTTTCGCCCGGTATACATACTTGGCATGTGAAATTATCGTTCATTCACAATCATTGTTGTACAAACAAGGTTGGTTATATTTATTAAATCAAGTTTATAATATAATCCACTAATTAAAAGAATGTAAGCTCATGGTTTGTTTCCCTTTTCCCTTGAACATATTATAGACCTTTTTCTGGATCTTCCAGACAAAAACAAGATTTTCTGGATCTTCCAGACACAAACAAGGTCTCACACTTGAGTTGATCATGATGTTGCTCTCAGTAGAAATGGCAAAATTCGAAACCACGGTTCTTGAAGACCTTGTAATATGATATATCACTTTTCTCAAGAATTGCGTATATACTTATTTGATCAGCGGACTAAAATTTGGGTTTGAAACAGCTGTGGCCCTACATATGCCCTACCCTCTCAGGCTTGATATTCAATGCATGCATAAACAATGGTCTTAGATTGATTAGCATTACTATTTAATAGTAAAAATCTACTAGTTTTGCAATGCAAATCTTGCATTCTGATTGGCTGCTGTACCCACCTTCTACTTCTGATATGCACATTTAACATGCATATTTTACAACCATCACTCCCTGTGAGGGGCTCTTCCATGAGGTTCATTCCACACACACTACCACTACATTCAGTAGTTACAGCACACAACATTCAGCTCACATGTTGATTTTTACGGAGGGAGGAAAACCTGAGAACTTGGAGAAAAACCCTCATGGCAAGGGAGAGAACAACACATCTTACAAACTCTACTCACATGTGGCATCCACTGGTTCAAACGAGTGACCCAACTCGTTGGACCATAGTGGTGAGAGGCGAGCGTTTTACCACTACTCCACCCATGCCACCCATAGATGGTGAGTAAAGAAAAGCCAGGATTACATTTTGTAAATTGCCAATAAAATTGTCAATAAAAATCACAAAACTGCTCTTAATTTTTGCAATAGAATACCAGTAGATTTTTAATAAATCAAGTAGACTACTTGTTCTGGTTTTCTATTGGCTCTGATATTGGACTCAGGCTTTGCACTCATAAGCTATCTGCTGATAGAAAAGTTGAACTCGTAACCTAATTGTTAATAATTTCTTTCTTTTAATAGACTATTAATCATTAATATGACTATCAAAAATCCTTCATTCTGATTGGCTATGATACTACAGGTTTATTGTTGATTGTCTACTAGTATCAATAGCAAAAAATAAATTGAAACAATGGCATTTTCCCTGTGTTTTGCCAAGTTTCTTTTCACAAATTTTCAAGTTTTTTAAAATTATTTTCTATCAATATCTTACTAGTTCTAGCCTCCCCAATCCTAACCCTATAACTTAACCCCAAGGTACTTTATGTTTTATTATAATATAAAATACAAAGTGCACTATATCATATCTGCACTGGTGCATTTTAGTTTGCAGCACCACAACATCTACCATCACTAAAAGTTTTAGTATATAGTTTGATTGAAGGTCCAAAAATGTTATATGCTATCTTTAAACTTTCTAGTTGTTGTCTATATAATTTTGTGAGACAAGTGACTTGTTAGGCACTCATCTTTTCTGTAAGGAGTCGGTTAATTTTGGAGAGGGAGAAAAACTGGAGAACTCAGAGAAAAACCCTTTGAGGGCAAAGGGGATTGAGAGGCAAATGAACAAACAACTAATTTATATTTGCCTAATTGCACCATTGTCATATTAAAATAGTAAATTAGTAAATTTACCAGTTAGATATAGATTAAAATCACTGCAGTCCAGCAAGCTCCTTTGACTTGCACAGCAACAGTAACATGCAAAAACACACAAATAACAATCAATTTAACAAAAATGATGACACTAAAGTTTTATTATAACTGACATGTTTCAGCAGTTACAACTGCCATCTTCAGCATGATACAAGACTAAGTGGAAACAAATATATAGTGAAGTAATTTACATAGATACAAAGACTAATGATAAAGCTTCAGGTTGGTGTGTTTAACCTGTTGATTTAAAGAACTTGAAGGCTTAATATGCAGTGCCTCCTTTATCTTGAGGCTAAATTTAGTGTTGACACAATCAATTATGGAGAAGCTGTGATTCACTACAACATGCATCACGGCATGTCCTTACTCACCTAGGTGTTTAAAAATGTTGGATTTTTTGTCTGAACAAAGGTGTTCACGAACGTTTAACCACAAATAACAGATTTGAGCTGCCTTGTATTTCTCAGTAGCATCTGATGTGGTTGATAATTCTACTGTCACCAGAGTTTGAATTAAGTCTGTGATAATTAATTTTTAAAGTTTTTATTTTTATATTTATGTGACAAGTTTCTTGAAATTAGGTGTACATGCACATCCTCATGTGATTATGGTGGGTCTAATATATTAATAGTGTTATCAAATGTCTTTTGTAGGACCAAATATAGCAAAGAAACTTGATGAAGCTTTGGTTGCTTATCAAGAACATGGTGAGCCAGTTGTAAGTAAGGACATCTTCCAAGCTAATGACATACCGGACACAGCAGGTAAATATTGAAGTTTGTGTTTCTAGATCTTTTAAATATGCATACCAACTTAATTACACACCTTAACATCATGGCACAAGAAATTTCTTTTTTTAGGTACATGGTTTTGTAGTCCTGGTTAACATTTTCATCCAAGCAAAAATAATATAGGCCTTGTAAGACAGTGACCAGCCCACACAATATTAAAGAAGCTCATGCATCATCTTGTCTGTTAGCATCATATTTGCCAAAACTGTCTAATGTTCAAACTCGCTCTTTTCTTGATCTCTGTTAAAATCAGGTGTCAAAATGGTGACAGTAAGGATAGTTAATTAAGCATTATAAAAGAGGAGAGAAATGGAGAGGGCAGAAAGGAGAGATTGGTCACTTACAGTTGCATGCCAGAGGCTCATGAAGCATTTTTTTTTAGATTTCACTGACCCACAAAGATTGAAAATCCTCAACCACTAAAAAAAATGATGTTTTGTCCTCTCATTTTGCTTTCTTTTATTACCTAGCACCTCATGAAGAGAATGGGAGAACAGTAGCAGACAGTCAAATAAAAAAGGTGTGAATGTACATGTATATTCTAGACATTCAAATACTATTCAAATAGAGACCACTGTTCCTGGTTTTTGAACCTGCTTTCAGTTGGAATTTGTTACTCTTGCTTTTTATTCAAATTATGAAAGTTCAGGCTTAACTATGGCTAAATGGATAATGTACTATGCACTTTCATGGCTTCATATCAAGAAACTTTACTCACAGAGAGTCCTGCAGGAATCAAACTCAAAACTCCAGAGGCGAGAGGAGAGTATTAACTTTAAATGCAAGAAAATGTTGCACATATAGATTGAATACTCGTTTCTTTAGATTTTATGGTTTTTTTTTATCCTTTTCTTCAGAAGATGCCACGAAAGCAATCAGATTATACACCTGGTTATAGGACAGGAGCTTATGCCCTGCTACTTACCCTGTATAGGGATAGACAAGTACGTATTATGATCAGTTGAACTCAGGGTTATGGCTATGGTGATGTCTAGTGATTTAGACAGGAACTTGTTTGTTTTGGCTGTACAGTAACAGTGACAAAATTAAATCTAAATTTGCATGTAAGTTGGTTTAACCAATAAGAACCAAAAAGTAATATTTTTTGCTGTAAAGGACCCAAGTATTGAATACTTCATTCTGATGATGAATGATGAAACTGGATCATGTCATGTAAATTAGTATCGATTTTTTCTCCCAACTAATTGCCAACGAGGCAGCCGAGCGAAAACGCGAGGCTGACGAGGCGGCAGCATCATAAAGCCGATGCGCGAAAAAGTTATACAGAAACAGTCGAAACGACATGTAATGTAATGTAACAATAGATTTCCGTTAAACCAATCGGAGCGCGAGTTATCTATGACGTCATAGCAATCTCGTGGTGTGCACGTGGCGCTGTGTTTACAACTAGAACTGTGGCTGTTTGCTCGAGAAAACCGTGAAAATTAGACTGCAAAGAGTGTGTTCATGAGGTATTTGTTCGTTCCTTCTTTGCTATTGATCAGTTTTCACTTTCTAAGAGTGTTTATCAGTGAATTTTTGAACCAGCGTGTTCAATAACTTAAAGTAAAAGTGCTCGAAAGCGAGCTATCGTGTCATTTTTCGAGAGAGACAGTTTTTACTTCATATCGAAAACAAACACAACTATATATAAAGAAAAGTAGTCTGCACTTGATTGAATTTCTCAGATGATCGACTTAAAAGTACTCGATTTAAGAGATCAGATAGAGGCATTTGAAGTGAACACGAAAAACAATCTCTGTAGCAATCGACTAACGTACGAGGTGTCAAATGTCTAGAATAGCACACACAAAAGAACATCATAATGCTTTGGGAGCAACTAATTTTCGCGGGTCGTGAGTAAACTTCGCGGGTCGCCGGGTAAATGTCGCGGGTATTTTTTGCCTTCACATTACACTGAAGTCTTGTCAACTTGAAAGTCTTGAGATATCTGTGTAGGATTAAAGCAACAAGAAACCCATAGCCATTCAAACACAATCGATCTGGAGTTTTAATTCAGTGTTCCTCTGATAGCAGTTACAATGTTCTCTGTTGTTCAATCAATGTTTCAATCGAGGTAGAGGTAGAAATGATGATGATTATTTGTCGAAAGTTTGGTAGATTGGTTTGAACTAAGAATAAAATAAGACATAATCGCTCTAAGTGCACGTGGTTATAACAGCTACAGAAATTAACTTGTAGGACACACGCCTATACAGGCAAACTAAACTAGTCTAATACTGTAAATATAATAACAAAGGTGATCTTACTTTGGTCTCCTGGCTGGCTTGCTTCAAATAGCGTAGATTTAAATAGCGTGAATTTAGGTAGCGTAGCTTCTCTAAGTTCTAAAGTTCTGTGGCTATGAAAACGTGGTCTAATCTAATGCACACTCAAATTACACAAGCTTATGATTGGTTGATAGTACGAATTGCGATAAAATGCGCGATAAATCAATTCCTAGGATACCATAGCAATTAACAAATATATATGTTTGCGTTACAAGCTAACACCTAGTAACAAAATTATTCTAAAATTATGCGCGTTTCAAGCTTTTCTACAAACTATCATAAGTTATAGATGCTGAATCCAGCTGGTATAGTGCGTCATCCATTTTCATAGAATGTTACAGAATGCTTTTAAGCTCCATTTATAAAACAACTAACGTGTGCTCTGATTGGCTAATAACCGAGTGATATAAGAGCATGGAAACATGGTTCCTGTGGAAGCATATTATTTTATATTTTACTTTTTTTTCATATTCTATCCTGTTTTATCAACACTTGGGATGTTTAAAAAACACTCTAAAAGCTTTAGGATTGAAACTTCAAAACTTTTCTCGTGTTTTCCCAACATCCCGCGTGTTGATAAAACAGCATAGTACATAGTACATAGTACGTAGAATGCCTTGGGGTTGGGCCTCAGGTCGCAGTTTAGTAAGCTTTAAAACCTTGTGTTGTTGTCCATCAAGAATCTTTGGATTCTTGAGCACTTTCCTCTTGCATGTCTTCGTCTGTTTTGTCTTTTTTTACCTCATCTTGTTCCTCAGTTTTTCTGTCATCTTCAGTTTGTTCTTCCTTTTCGGCTTGTTCTTTATCAGCTTGTTCGCTTGTGGATGTTTCTTGTGAACAGAAAAACCATAGAATAAGAACTTATTTAAGCTTATAAGAATATAAAAATAAAAAGTGGCTGCATCTATAACTTGCAGAACACTATTTTTTCATGCATATGCTTGGTGCAAGTGTTTCGTATTGGCGGCCAGTGTACTTCTTCCATGCCAGAGTAAATGGCATGGTTAACAACCTAAAACCTCCACAGTCGGGAAGACATTGCATTCAGTTTTGTACCCCCGGTAGAGAACATTTACACTTGACTCTTTGCCCCCTGGTAAGTGAGTTTCCCTGCATGATTTCCATGAGGGGGAGATAAGGAACAAACAATTAAAAATTGCTGTAAAAGACTCTATTCTCTTCAATCCTCTTCTAGCTGAAAGAGGTTACTGACATATACTTAGAAACACAAAACAGGCATCTTCAATACTAGGATTTCTTACCTTGTCTTGCTTTATCTTCATTGCTCTGATCTTCGGGCGCATCCTCCCTCTTGTCGTCATCGTCTTTCACGACAGCATCGGCACTTTCTTTCTTTTCTTCAGCATCTTGTTCTTCAGTTTCCGAGGTATCTTTCTTCTCTTTTTCTTGCTGTTCATTGTCCACGTTTTCCCTTTTCTCGTGGTCCCCATTTCCTTCTGTTTCTGTGCTCTCTTTCTTTTCTTTATCAACTTCATTTTCTGAAGTACCTTTCTCCTCATCGCACTTTTGAGTGTCATTTGGACTATCTTTCCTTCCTTCGTTTTCTTCAGATTCTCTACCTTCTTTTGTTTCTTTATCTTCTTGTGTCTTCTTGTCTTCAGGGCCAGAATCATCTGTCTTGATCTTTTCGTCAGCTGCTTTTTCCTTATCTTGGGGAGTTTCCTTACTCTCAGATTCACCATCAGGCTTTTCGTTGCTATCTCGTTTGCCGTCTTCCTCTTTTCCCGCGGTTTCATCTGCCATGTTTGAAGCACCTCTTTCTTGCTCATTTTTGTTTGTTTCGTCCTCTTCCACAAATCCATTATGACTTATCCCACCGTCTTCACTTCTCTTATCACTGACAGGTTCCATGGACTGTGCTTCCCCGTCCATTTGATATTCAGTTTTGCGATTTTGAAAGCAATAAACCAGAATCATAACCAATACAATAAGAGCCACCACTGCTACTATAATCCCTATAATCTCTGTGGTGCCGAGGGCTCCGGAAGACTTTGCCGTTACACCGGCTGTCGCTGTAATTTTGGGTGACGACTGGGTCGTAGAGTGTACTGCTGAAAGACAATTGGATTCTTTAAAATTGGTGAACCGGTCTGCCCTGGCCAACACTCTGCTAGGGTCTTCAGTGGCGGATCCAGGATTTTGAAAAGGGGGGTTCCAAAACTTAAAAAACATGTTGCTAAACAAATGATTGTATAAATTGATTCATTCTACTGAGCTTAAATAACGCCGGATTGGCTTCACAAAGGGGGGTTCAATGGAACCCTTTGGAACCACTGGTCTTACAGCAGATTTCTGTAAAAAGACGACTGTAAGATGACTGTAAAAAGTTCGCGGCACGAATATGGTCGTGACACGGTCAAGGCATGGCAAGGCATGGCAAGGCACGGCACGGCACAAAATTCTAGAAAACATCACGGTCGCGGCAAGGCACACTGACTTACGGCACCGATTGTGCCGCGAGCTTTTTACAGTCATACGAAATCTGCTCTAAAATGACTAAGGTGTTGCCTTCGTTCTGATATCTGAAGATGATTAGACGGAGTATTTTGGGATAAGGACGTTAAACTGCGATCCCTGGATGTTCCTATTCGTAAAAGTTAAAGTAGGATTTGTCTTCTGGTTGAACCAAGGGCGTTAGAACAAACGGATTGGATTGTGCTTTTGTTTCAGATATATTTGTTGAACTACATTTCCCTTTAAAATCGCATCTGGTAGTTCCTACACGCGATGGTGTAGATACCGGATACAATTGTTCTCTCTAATCTGTGTAGCTTCAGCTTTAAATACCCTTAAAATGGAGCACTGATGGAGAGAGTGGGGTGAAGTGCACACCATCGGCTTCAGTTCCATTGTACCATCTCGTAGATGAAGGAACTACCGACCTTAAATTACTTATCCTTCTACCTTCACAGTATATCCTGCAGTCCGGACCGGCATTCCGGACCGTCTGTGTCACGACATCTCCTTCTAAAACTAACCTTTACTTACCAATTGAAGGACTAAGAACTTTACTAACACTTGAAATTGTAACGCTGGATGATCTGAATGATGACGATGCGGTTTGATCAGGTGCTTGTGGTGATACTGGTGATACTGATGGTGATGATGGTGATGGTGGTGGTGGTGGTGGTGGTGGTGGTGGTGGTGGTGGTGGTGGTGGTGGTGGTGGTGGTGGTGGTGATGGTGGTGATGATGATGACGATGGTGGTTTTGTTGCTGGAGATGATGTTGGAATCAATGTTGTTGTTGCTAGAATTTTTATTGAAGATGAGACTATCGATGTTGATATCATTGACGTTGGTGTCAATACTGTAGTCGCCCGTGACAGATATGATACTGATGCTGATACTAGTGATGCAGATGCAGATGGCAATTGTGATGGTAGACTTGCCGTCGTTGCGTTCGTGCCAGTAACTATAGATGATGAAAAATCAAAGCTAGACTTAGTTTTGACATGTGCCAAAATTTCGGTTATTCGAAATAGACCTTTTACCAAAATGGCGGCCGCAAATTCGACTGAGTAAAAATTTAACTGAATGAAAAATAATACCAGTACTAGAAAGAGCACCTCAACTTTAGTAAACCTGCAAAGATTCATTATGTTAGGTGTTAAAGCGGCCGAGAAAACATTTTTCAAAAATTGCCAAATTTACAGAGAAATATATGTCTGGGGGTATGGCTTTCTAGTACTGATATTATTTTTTCATTCAGTTAAATTTTTACTCAGTCGAATTTGCGGCCGCCATTTTGGTAAAAGGTCTATTATTATCTCCATGAAAATACCCTGTAATATTGGGATTCCTGTGGTTCAGTAACAGTCGAAGTATTCCAAAACTTTTTTTCCTAGATTATCAAATTTCTTTATCATCATTTGTTCTTTGATTATCTCGTGAACTATAAGGTAAGATCATTTTTATTCCCTTTAAAGCTATATAAAGCTATATATAGTGTATACTAACTTAAATGTTCCGTTAGATGTGGATGAGAGAGTTTCATCACGAGACCTGAGTTGTACTGTGTGGTATATTCTAGCTTCTAGCTTTTTGCAGTTGAAGTTAACTCTTGATCTTTGCGCGAATCTGCTGTTAAGTATTCACTTTTTCTCTTTAGATACATAATTCTACGTATCTGTAGAAATGCAGGGCAATATACAGATTATAAGTTTAAGTTGGTTGCGCAAAAATCAACAGACAGCTGTCAAGTTTTAATCACGAGACCCGAGCGAGTTGTTCTTTGGTATCTGTTCCTGCAAAGTTAACTCTTTGATCTTGAACCTAATGTTAAGTACTCACTTTTTCTATTCAGATACATAATTCTACGTATCTGTAGAATCTATAGATTATAAGTTTAAGTTTAATGCGCAAAAATCGACAGACAGCTGTGATTTAGTTGCTTTCAAGGAATTTTTTATAGAATGAAAAATATTAGTGGATTATGTAATAAATGATACTTGGCCGTTTGTTTCATGATTGAGGGTCATTTGTAAAAAGGACTGCTTTTTATTTGCCAGTAAAGGTGCATGATGATGGTGATGTAATTTTCACATGTGGAGATAAGTTTATGTCAATAATTTTTTGAAGAGAAGAAATTAGTTGTTTCATCGATAATATACATGTATATTAATTAAATTTGGTTTACTTTCAGCTAAGATGAAGAAGTTTATTATTGTGCTGTTCATCATAGCATGTGCTTGTTGCATAATGTCGACAGAGCTGATCAAAGACAAAGAGTGGCAAGCATGGAAAATGTTCCACAACAAGAAGTACAAAACCCAAGATGAAGAGAGTCTTCGTTATGCAATATGGAAGGAGAACCTTGAAATTATCAAGAGACACAATGAAGGCAAACATTCATTTACCATGGTCATGAATCATCTTGGTGATCTGGTAGGTATTACTATTTTTAACTCATTCTTTCACTTCTTAGGTGTTCTGGAATTCTTTGGAGTGAGCACAGATCGAGAAATTGAAATGGGAAGGGTAGGATGGATGAGAAAAGATGAAATATTGATTTCTCTATTTCATTATGACATCATGGCTTGTTTATAAGTAGAAAGTTCAGCAAAATTTGCTTGCTGAGAAAAGTTATCTGGTTTCCAAATATAAGATGTGCCAGATGATGTTGAATACACAATTACACATAATGCAGTTAATACTGATTTTCTTTGTGTTTTCATGTCTCCCTAGCTCCCAGCTGTATGCTGATTGCATAATTAATTTATTCTTTTTTAGACTGCAAAAGAAGTAAAGTCAATGTTGAATGGTTACCTTGGAACTAAAAGAAACACTACAAACCCTGCTGCTGTAACTTTTTTACCACCATCCAATGTTAACCTGCCAAAACACGTAGACTGGAGAACCAAAGGTTACGTCACTCCAGTCAAGAACCAAGGAAACTGTGGATCTTGCTGGGCATTCAGCACCGTAAGTGTGATTTGAGTTGTGAATGTAATTTTCAAATTTATTTACATCATTCTATATGCATGGTGCATTATATTTTAATTATATAACTAAACATTCTTAATCAAAAAGGCATACACTCAGAATCATTAAAGTGTTGGACACTTTTTATAAAAAATATTCTTACTCCTATATTAACCTTATATAGGATTCAAGGACAGCTACAATTATAATATTTTATTACATCCAGAGTCTAGCTAGGTGCTGCTGAGGGCTACAAACCTGCACCAGTCAAGACAATCTCCCTTTTATGTGTTTGTAATGTTAATTGGGGGTTACATGAAATTGAGTAGAGCAACTGTATGTTTGGGGACTCCTTAATAAATACAGTAAGAGTACAAGCAGGGTGGCAAAGGGGGGTTCCCATCATGCATCACCCTGAATTTTTAAACAAAATCATGTGTCATGGAGAAAGATTTTGACCTATCACGCATCATGTGAACAAGAAAACAGTTGAAAAAACTAGTTAGTTAGCATGATCTAGCATGCCTACATGTATCTAGGGATTTTTTTTGGCTTGATTATAAATATAAGGTAATTATTGTAGAAAATTAATGGCTTACTTGTTGAAGGTGTTTTATTATTTGTAGAAAGTTCAAGTAGGACTGCATTAAGCTTGCATGGACAGACCAACAACTCTTCCTGATTTAGTTCGGATCATTTTTGCTAGAAAATTAACATCCACACATCACTGAGATCTGCAGCACCTGGATGTTTGAAGGTTGCATTCTTCTTGCTCTGAATCAAAGTCACACTCTGATTCTTGTTCATCATTCATTACTTCTGAATCAAACAGTATCGCATCAGCAAGTGGCAGGTCCTTTTGATACATGTTGAGAGGGAGAGTTCTAGCAACATACATTGTCTTTTAATTTACGTGTTATTTTGGCAGACAGTCTGTTGATGCACTGCCCCACCATAATCTTTTGCCCACTGTCTCATTGTTATCTGGTCTTTTTCAAGCACATGCTGTTGTCTCATCTTTGGGATATCTGTGAGCGAGATGTTATTGTCAGGGATGAGATAGTAAGAATCCCTGTGAGTGTAATAATATGCAGACCATTTGGAAAGTGTGCTTCAGCATTAATTCATGCATGGAATTCCCAAAGTCTTTTGCATATTCAAGAACTGTGCAAGATAGATGCTTGACATGGGTTATTGCATGAAGAAATTCAACTTGTACTGTTAAACAGACCTCGGGATCTATCTTGAAGGTTGGGTTGATGCTTGATACATCTAATTTCAACTTAGAGAGCCACTTTTCCATAAGTCCAAACAGAAGAGATTGTCCTTGATGATACTGTACCACTGGGACCATTCAGTTAGAATTCAATACTGCTTGCACTCAGTTACTGTAGATTTCAAGTAATCATGCACTTGTTTCACCATTTGATGTCACTTTCTGCAAGTGTGTGCTTCTCAACTGGTTTGTGTTTTAGTTGAATAGAGAAAGCCTTGTAAAGCTGTCCTAAATGCTGCAGAAATTTGATAGTACCTTTGATGGTAGGCACTAGTTTAATGGTGCCAATCTCGTGAAGTAAACAGCAACAGTAGCACTCTAACTGTATGGGCTGACATCACAAAAACCCACAGAAAAAGCTGATATTATATGAACAATTGAGGTCCTAGTCACAAAATATAGATCCTTAATCACAATGGTATCAGTGCACTATCGTCTGATGCCTGGTCAATGCATAGCATGTGGTTGACAAAAGTTGGATCATGTTCAAAGGTCAAACAAATATGGTTAATTTGCATGACAGCTGTCAATGTATTATATTTATCTTCACTTCTGGTACCTATCGTCTTTGAATACATCAATTCACTTTCACAAATCATGAAAATAAGGAAGGCAAATCATGCATCATGCACTTCAAATATTGCCAATCATGCATTGTGTTGAGATATGTCATCACGCATCACGTGGCTTATTTGGGAATTACGAATCACACTGCTAATTTTGCCACGATCATGTGTCATGCCAAAACCCTTTGTCACCCTGTACAAGGGTGGTGCTCATCGGAAAATTTTGGAAATGACTCCCAAATTAGGTTCATCCTGGAGTACTAGCAACAAATGATATTTACGAATATATCTATTCATCAATATTCTCTGAAATTGAAGAGTACTAAAGGCATTAGCTTGAAAAAGTTTAGATGGTCTTCTACTTCTTGACAACAAACATTATTGCCAAATGCCCTAAAAGTTACCAGCTAACTCCTGTAGAGATTGCTTTAGAATTACATCACCCTAAGTACCAAACTACCAATTTCAACCTCTAATGCACCAAAATCGGCTAACACATTGCTACTTACATTTCCACCCAATTCAAATCTTTTGGGAATAAGATTCTTTGTCCTATTTTGATATCACATGCAAATGAAATGGAAATTTTTGGAACAAAAGTTCTTATTCCCAGAGGTTTTGAATTGGGTAGAAATGTACTTAGCAATGCCTTAGGCCAATTTGATCTATAGGCATGACGAGCTCCGCCACCCCTTGTGTGGAGAAGTCCACACCTTGGATGGTATTTGATATAATTTATTTCAAGTTCTTGTTGTTATCATTTAGTATTAGGATTTTCTTCAATTTGATTTTTGTTCAATTTGTTTTGTTTCATTTCTTATTAACAAATTGTGATGTTAAATTAATAAATATTAAGTAATTCATTTTACCATTAATCTTTAGACTGGATCTCTTGAGGGTCAACACTTTAGAAAAACAGGGAAACTTGTGTCCCTGAGTGAACAGAATCTGGTTGACTGTTCCCGAAAATTTGGCAATCAGGGTTGTGAAGGTGGATGGATGTACTGGGCTTTCAATTACATCAAGGCAAATCATGGCATTGATACTGAGAAGAGCTACCCTTATGTTGGAAGAGTAAGTGTACACTGGATTTTGATACAGTGTTTAAATTCATGAATACTATTTAAGGGAGCATTTGCAGTTAGTCTCCCATTAGCAACATAAATTTTTAGTGCTACCCACAATAAAATGATATAGTGTGGGTGCAAAATATAACACTCCACTGAATTTTGCCCCCCCCAAGAAAAAAAAATACTCTGGTACATGTGTTAAAAAATATGTAGACTCTGTTACTCTTGCAACAGATCAAATCACCCAATCAGGCTTAATATATAAGACGGCTTATATTAGCAGAGCTCCCACACGGGCCTTTGCCCCGCGCGAGCAGAGCACCATACTTTAGAAAAAATGGTAACCCATCGAGTTGATTTTTCATGGCTTGAGTATACGTCACTTCCATCCGTCCGTCTGTACATACGTATGTACGTCCGTCCATATGTCCATGCCCATCGCGATGCTGATTGGCTGATTGCTCTTTGGTGGGATTTTGATGCGTGTCGACATACGGGAATTCAGTGTTTGTTTTTGAAAACTTTTACCGTAAAATATTTATTGTTTAGTACAAGTAGAAAACATTATCCAAGAGAGAATCCACTGACAGAGCAAGAACTAATGAGCCACGAAACACTGTTTTCAAGGAAAGATTGTAAGTTTTGCTTATAATTTACAGCTTTTTCAACCAGTACACTGCTTGAGAGCCGTTGATTTGTC
>JAAAQI020002906.1:0-20485 GCA_011800005.2 Stichodactyla mertensii | reverse complement strand
ACCGACCGTAGTTCACTTACTCTTACAAAACGCCTTTCTAAATTCATCAAACTCGTTTGAAATCCACCGTGCACTATGTACATCATCTTCAGAACTGGCACCGTGCACTATATACATCATCTTCAGAACTGGCCATCACCATTAAGCTCTCCAGCTCGATATTATTGCCCATTCCCAGTGTGAAAATTTCAATATCTCTTGATTTCAATCCCATGGATGCAATGCCAAGAGGAGTGAAATGGCCTCTGTCCTTTGTGTGGACTCTGTTGGTTAGAACAACAGCCACCTTAAAAAGAAATGAAAAATGAAATACGACTTAGTGAATGGATGCGCATGAAATAACAATCGTAGAAAACTACGCATGTAACCATAACCACATAAATTGTTCAAACGTCAACTGAACATTGAACCATTTTTGAACCGTTAACCAGTTAATTGAACCAATTACCTGTCTTTTATTCTGTCTCATACCGGCCTGGATGGTAAAGAGCTCTTTATCTGCAGCAATAAGCGCTCTGTCGATGAATGTGAAGCCCTTCTGCCGTTTCAACCCATCTATTTCACGTTTTATTTTGGCACTGTTCAGGTCCGTTCCATTGTATTGGTTGAATGTCATTTCGATATTGGGTTCGGTGCTGAACGTCATGATAGCGAAGTGGGTACCATCTTTAGACACATTAAAAGCATCTACGAACCTCTTGCAGATGCTTAATGCTTTTTTCCAGGTACGTCTATGGACGCTTCGTGAGGCATCCAGTATAAAAGCAATGTCCATTCCATCGGAGCAAGAATCTTAAGAAATAACAAAACACATTCAAATATCAATACGAAAACACCAAAATTATCTTGGAAAAGAACTTTTTGGGGATGGGCCACTCATGGCAGAGCTTCAATTCAATTAAAAGCCATTTTTAACACATGATAAACCTCCAACGGGATATATGAAATGCATATGGAATTCTTTGCTGCATACCTTTTTTAACTGGAGCTGAGAACAGTTTCAGGTTGAGAGCAGTTTTAGACCGAGTATCCAAACCCATGCACGTGACCGAAAAGAGGGCTTCCAACTGGGTAATCAACTCATGAATTATTAATGAGTTTGAGAAGTATTTTTTCTACATGGTGTTGTTTCACCACTCTTATTAAACAAAATCAGACATACAATTAAAATTGCTTTTTTATTGCAATGGTGCAAAAAATGCAAAATATTACTTCATGGCAAAAAACTACTTCAAGGCAAGCCTTGGTGTGTAGCTGACTTAACACTACAGTATTCTATTTTCTGAGCTAAAAACTTAACAATGACATAGATAAATATCATAAAAAAGCTTTGCTTATGTTTTGGTTGTCAGGAATAATTATTATAAAATTTTTAAATATTGAAGTGGACTACATGAAGTATTGATTTGAGGTCTAACAGATCCATAACTAATATCAGCTATGTGCTTTGCATTCAGTGCAGATAGATTTTTCCACAAAAACCCATTGAATAAGTAATTCCTACTTTTGCCTAATATGGGATTTGTCTTTTACTGGTAGATATTTTATGGATATTTCATGTGTAAGTAAAATCCTTCTTCACTTGCTGTTATCATTAAGAAATAAGACATATAATAAACAGTGCTCCTTTATCTATTAACTTCCATCAATTAAGCCTTTTACTATCCTATATACAATAAATATAATCTTGTCTATCAACAATTCTGTACAGTAAAATCTACATAACAGTTATAGTGAATTTTGAACATTTAAATAATTTTCTAAGATATTCTTGAAATAAACAAAATGAAAACATTGCTTTTTGTACTTGGCTTTGCCATTAAAATCCTTGACAAAGCTACAGTTGTAAAATTTTCAAATGATCTTCCATTACTTTCTTTTCTTTTTTATTCCACCATTTCTTCATTTTCCTATCCCAACAAGGAAAGCAACTTGGCCAGCTTCATGGTCACTCATTGAACTTTACATGTAGGTATTCCAGTCTTGCTACTGTACCATAACACTAAAGCTACTGTACATGTAATTTTCATTCTGTGATAAGACACTGCTTAACCATCAATTCTCTTGAGTCGCAGTGCTGGATCAGTCTTTAGAAGCTTTTGCTCTTTCTACAAAATTTGAATGAATATCCAATTAAAAAATTACTGACACCAACCTCATGATAAACCAAAGGATAAAATAACATAATAAATCTGAATTTAAAGTCCTTTTAATAGAAATAAAACATGATCACATGTATGGTATGTCTCATGCAAAAACATCATTAAATTTTTTATAATGAAGGTAAACACTGAATTTATGATTAATGTTTATAAGAAAAAGAAACCAAAACAATGAATTAATGGTAAGAAATGAATAAGTGAATGAATAATAAATAATCAAAGAAATAAAACAGCAAAGGAACAAAATATTTTTGATGCCACGTTGTTAACATAATTTTAAAGTATTTCTTTTTCATTTGCACTTACGAGTTGAACATCAGATGGAATACGTGACAGGAAATCAGCAAGCTCATTGTTGTCCACTACATTTGGTTTACGGATCTTCTTTGTAAATTTGTTTATTCCCCATGCAAGGAGTAAGAATTTGAGAGGAACAAGGTAGAGGACTACAGTACCAATGGTGAATGCAGCACAAGCCAAGTATGAACAGAAGGGGACAGACCAGTTGAAGGTACTGAAAATGTAAATAGGAAACAGTTGTAATTAAATGATATCAACACTTCAAATGCCTAAAACATCACTACTTAATGCAAGCACCATTATAACCAGAGTGCACATTATTTTGCATTTCACAATGTAATCGATAAAAAAATATGTACCAGACATTGTAGCTGTATAATAAGGTACTCACTTTTTTAATCTTTCACCATTAGAAGCAACCTCATCTAGAGCATTTTGTACTGTTGAACATATACTGGTAATGGCATTTAGCTTCTCCTTAAAGCTCTTTCCTTTTTCCTATTGCAGAGACAATTAAAAACTGTCCAGGGGCAGATCCAGAGGAATGGTGCATGGGGTATGCACCATTCATCTGCACATGGATTTAATATAATTATTTACTTTTGATGCTGGAGTCCTGAACATTAATGGTGTATCCCCTCAAAAAATCCTGGACTACCCTGCTGTCACAAGACAAGATCATGACTGTCCTCTTAACAATAAGGTCTAAAATGGCCTGTCTAAAATTCTTTAAAATTCTTTGGGTAATTTTGGGAACACTGAGCTAATGTCATTTATGCTAGAAAATGCTGTATTTTAAAGCTGGTAGGCTGGTACATCAAATGCCCAGTATCTTACCCCTTTCTTGCCTTTCCCTTCAGGTTCATCATCATCATCCATGTCATCATCATCATCTTGAGGTGCTCCTTCCTGATAACACAAGGTAAAACTAACATCATGACAAGTGCAAGTTGAGCTTGGATAATAAATTCATTCAGGGAAGATACTTTATTTCAAAGTAGTTAAGCTTAAAATAAGGTTTGGGTTTTCTTAAGTCTTGGACCTTGTTTTTGTGACTAGAGACTGTTGCAAAAGGGAGTATAACCATAAATATTGAGACTGCAATTGTGCACACTCACCTGGTCTTCTGGATTTACGTTTCTGTCAGCTAGCAACATGCACACTACATACTGTTTCAGAAAGCTGAGTAGCAGGGTCAGTGGGATGATATAGAAGTCAAAGTTCAAACACAACATGATGTAGATCTGTAATCAATACATTTTATGATAATCATTAATATCACTGTATGTATCATAAATAGCATACATATAAATGGCTGTATTCCTTATAATTAAGCACTGACAAGGCTTTTGAGTTAAAGCCTACCTAGTCATGATTAAAATCTTAAATTTAATTCAAAATTAAAGCAGTAGGCAAACAAGTCGTGTATCAAAACTTGAGGCAAGAAGAAAAGTGAAATTCATTTGGGTGTAATTTAAAGTATCCCCAACATGGCTTGGAAGTTTAGATCAAACTTAGTACTGTACCATACCATAAATGCAAAAGCACTCCTAAACTTGTATTGCCATGTAAACAAAGATCCTATGAAAGCTCCAGCAGACACCAAACTTGCCACTAGTTTGTTGGTTCTGTCAATGTTACGTTGGAGAAGCTGTAAAAGAGATTTTGAATTTAAATTCTAGATAAAACTACTAATGTAGTCAATGTGTTGCTGTGTTTAAGCCTTAAGTAGCCTCAGATTTTTCATTAAAACAGATTGCTGCATTGTAATGATGCATCTCAGCTGAATGCCTTTTACAATAAAGCTTCATATTATAACCTTCTTACCTGTCGTTTGAACTTTGGTGGTTCGTAAAGGACCTTTGGCTCACGTGGATTGATTGTCCTGACAGCACCTCTGATTGGGTTGTAAATGAAATCCAAAGTTAAAATAAGATGCCCCTTGGCACGTCCTTCCAAGCTTTTGTTTTTGAGCTGATACAAGCGTTTCTCACAAGGAGTAATCTGGAAATGATTGAAGATATCAATGGTTAAGAAAAAGGTTTCATCAAAGAAAAGAAAATTGCATAATTTGTTGTAGTCTTCCATGTACATGTAGAGAGGATCATAGGGTATTTCAAACTACATGCACTTTATGGTACATCTAAGGCATCAGATAGTGGTCAGCTGTGTATATTTCACATTTATAGCCATTTATCAAAAAAGAAATGAAGAAATAAAGGACTTAACATGCAAAATCTTTCTTTCATTTCTTAAAATGTAAGTCAAGTTGTAAGAAAAACTTGAAGTGTATACAAATGTACCTCTGATTATCAAGGATTATTTACTCACTTGAAGAAGGGGAATGATCACACGACCAAGGAATTCTGGTGCTCCTCTCTTGTCTTCATCAAACACAGTGATGTCCAGCACATCATGTGGATCTGATATTTCCCTGTGTAACAGTTGATTTGATTTAAAATTAAGCCACATCAAAATATATCTGGCACAGTGGGAGTGAGGAATGAAGTGTTACCTACAACATGTTGTACATATTCATGTACTCTCCAAGTTATGCAGTGACTTAATATAATAAATACAGGATATCCTGTAACTTTTTTGCTTTAATTAAACATCAGTTTCTAGTATACATCTTTCTCAAATTCACTTGGATGATCATGAAACAGTGGTTCGAAATCAAGACTGAACTTGATTCTTTTATTTATCAAGGCCAACCTTGACTTGAAACCATTGTTTCATGATCATCTACAGTTAAGTGAATCCTGGAAAGGTCTATTTAGTTTAAAATGACAAGAATAAAATGGAACACTTTTGAACTGAACACAGAACTGAACACAAGTTTGATACTGTAAGGCATCATTACAAGTATGAAGACTGGAACTAAAGTAAATAAGTAGTGATTATGGACACAGATGTACTGTCAACAGAACAAAGGCTGGAGATGGGACAACTAAAGTTTAGTTTCATATTGTATGCCCAGGTTCTTACAGAGTTTTAAGAACACTACAAAATATGATACGATTTGATACGATTTGTTTTACTCTGGTTAACTCACATTTCATAAATCTTGTTCCAGGCAGGATTCAAAGTCTTGTATATGGTGTTTGTGACAAGGCGCTGATTATTGACCTCAATTACAGCAAATGGATCACTAGCACCACCAAGATCTGCAGAAGCAAGACCAACTGCCCTGTGTAACTTAACTTGAAGCCATCCAATTTCCTTGATCTTCTTAGGAGTATTCTTTAGGCCAAATCTTTGAACTGTGGCTTTCCTGCGAGTTGGGTCTTCCTTGCTTGCATTAAGATCAGACTCACATCCTGGTGCATCTAATCCTGTTATTGCCAAATGGAGGACAATGATTCCTGCTCCATCTTCAAGTTCAGCTTCTATCTTGTGAGATTTCTCACGAGCAAGCTTGGTTAGATCAATTTGGCATCTAAAAACCATAAAACCAGGTAAGATGTTGCATGAACATTCTGTACTGACAGTATATTATAAGGAATGATAAATCCCATAATTTGGATCCATATACAGAACTGTAAGTACACTGTAGGTATAAATCTGTTAATTATACAGTCTATGTAATAAGACATTATTTCAAATTTCCCTTTTCATTCAGGTTTTTAATTTATCTACATTATGAAGACAATTGGCATGTGCTGTACATCATGTGAGAATGATAATTATAAAAAGTATGAGATATCTAAAACAATTCTAATGATTTTTGGAGGTCCAAATAGAACAGAATAGAACAGACATTACTATCTTTCATTACTTATCCACATTTCAATCCATATACATGTATACAATGTTATTTCCAGCATCCTTGGATTCTTTTTCTATCTTTGTGCTCACAAAACATGGATCCCTTACCTTCCCATAAATTCATCCTTCCTGATGTCTTTATCATACACTGTTATTTCTAACACCATTGGAGTATCTGGGTAGAACTTCAAGTCGAACTGCTCAGCCCAATAGGGATTAAGGGTTTCTTTGCAAGCTTTACTCTTGTATCTTTCATTACCAAGACGGAATTTGCAGTAGGGATCACTGAGACCTGTATCGAAACCTTATTTTAGAGTTTGATTCTTGCATTATGATTATAATTCTCAGTAATGATAAAGAGTAACAAATTTACATATTTCTCATTTTGTAAAACCATCCCATTCATTAAAAATGGGAGTACGGTACCTGTGCTGTTAGTAATTGGGCAGTATTCAGTGTTGTGTTACCAGTCTCATGGTTTTCACATTGGGAAACCTGAGTTGTGTTTGTAAATAGAATTTTCCTTCACTCAACTGGTTTATCTTGAATGTACAGTAAATAGTGATGCATGTGCATGTGTAGGGAATATTTGAAATAGTGTAACAAACAGTGCTCCATTTAAAAATGGACTTCTCCACTTAAAAATGGACTTTTGAAAATGCTTGACTTTTGGTGGACTAGTTCTGCATCTCAACCAGTCAGAATCAAACATATTTAATTGATTTTTGGAAACGTGCACTTATCCCTTATATGGACCAATCAGTGCATTCACAAATTAATATATGTCTTTCTTGTGTGATAATCCCACTGATTGCAGGTAATGGGGATGGCTAGTTATTATGAAAATAAATCAGGCTAATGCCTGTTGACTCTTGTTGTTGTGTTACCTGAATCATCCATAGGAATCATTTTCTTTCCTTCCACCAAGATGATTGATACTAATCCATCCCACAGTTGTGTTGGGATACCCTTTGCATCTCCTTTAGCACCAGCAGCTGGTTGTTTCCTGTTTGATGCTCGTCGTGCAATCTACACAGTGAAACAAAATTGGCATAACATTTTCATTACTATTAATAGTTACATGATCCCTTCTCTCCACTCACATTTTTTTACCTGACCGCCCTCTCCCATTCTAAAATTTTTGGATTGCCCCCCCCCAAAAAAACAATAGCCCCCCCCCCCTTCCTGATAAAAAAGTGAGGAGTCCTTAAGTACATGTCAAGACACTGGCAAAAGAAGAATGTGGACTTTACATGTATGACTAGCCTAAAACTAACACTGAGTATGAATTGGCCCTAAAGTGTAAATCAGATAATGAATAGGGAGGAGTCAGCAAGCCAACAGTTGGCTGAGTGAAATACTTACCTCCTGCCTATCTTCAAGATTTTTTGGAGAGACTGTGAAGATGGCTAGAACTTTACCAAGCTTTTCACCATCTTCTCCTTCCAGGTCCAATTCCATTTCAGTTGGTCTGCAAATTTGACACAAAAGATGTAAATCTAGCAGAAATGACTATGTGCAAACCTGTGCAACTCAGACTGTCATCTAATATATCTTTGCTCAGTATGGACAAATAATTCATTCTACTCAATAAAAAATAAAAAAGCAACAAAGGGTTGGTTTATTATTGACATAAAAATCATGACACCTTATGGAATTAATGACATCTTTTGAGCCAACCCACAAACTACCTTTATTAAAGCTAGTCATGTTCCTTATCTAGATAATTACATGATATTGGGCAATGAAGATTGCTAAAATTTATTACACCCAATACCATGTTCTACTTACTTTTCAACCTCCAGATTTGTAAGGTCCACTACTGCTTTGCCCATAGGATCATCATTACCAACACGATCAAAGTCAAACACCTTCAAAACCATTGGTGTTGTAATATCCTCAATAGGAACACAAAATTTTTCATTCCATTGAGGGTTAAGGTTTTTAGAAATGGTACGACTTTTGTAAATTTGTCGCCCATCAGCCTTAAATTTTACATAAGGATCACTGGTGCCTAAAACAATACAAAAATTGATGACATGTTAGTATTCACTCTGAAAAAATATTTTTTAACTTAAAAGTTTAAAGTGCAAGAAGATTAATTACCAGTGTGGAAGTGATGTGCTGAAAATTTTGTCAAAAATTTTAATAAGGTTTATTTGAATTTTTCTCAATACTTAGTTTTATTTTTGAGATTTTACATTTCACTCAGTGAAGTAATTTAAAATTTATTTGAACTTTAATTTTTTTATATTTAGGGAAATCCTTTTTAAAAGGTGTTTATGAAATTTTCATTTTTAATATAATTTATTTATTATATATCTCATAATCACAAAAAAGTTTTTTATAAAGTTATTTAGTAATTTGTGGTAATTTAAGTTTTAAATTTAAAAGTTTTAAGGTCAATTTAATTTCTGGTTTATAAAATGTTTAAATTTCATTTAATATTTGTTAAAAATGTATTATTTACATTTATTAAAATTTTATGTTTATGTTTAGTTTTTATGATTATCAAACCTGAACGTTGGACATTTTTAAGATAAACTCCATCATCTTCAAATTCCACATGGTAAGTGTCTGTTACCAAACAAGTTATATTAAAATTGTTAGTATTTATCCATGCAAAGGATATAAATATTGTTTTCTTTGGTGTTTTTCCTAATTGATTTTCTTTATAAAATCAGAATCTTATTTACTACTTCTTGGTTTTCACAGTCAGTAAAATAACAAAATGTAACAAAACAATATTGTTCATCTTGCAATTTTGTTTAAAATTATAATTATTGTTAATAACATGTTATGTACATGTTATTGCCAGCTTTGCAATACTACAAGAGAAATGGCAAAGACATCTACCAAAACAGGGACAGAGGAGATTCAGGGGGGGGGGGGGCTGTGGAGCTAAACACCCCCCATTTTTTTTTGAGAATGACATTAATGCTCTACTTTAAACCAGTAAGGATTTACTAAGTTAGCCCTCCCCCACCCTACAATTGCTCCACCATCAATGATAGTATGTACTTCCTTTATACATTGAATATTTAGTTTTGTTTAAAACAACAGTAATGGTTATGTATGTTCAATACTTAAAATAATGTTAATGTAGATAAATTTTTAATCACAGTTTATGGATTTTTTTTGTCAATCCTGTATATAGTCTTACCAATTGTGGGACAGTTCCTGTTAGGGTTTAAATTATGTTTAGCAGGCAAATTAATAGATTTTGAACAACACAAAAGGAAGAAATTATGAATTAGAACACTTAATAGATTAAATAAAAAGAATTACTGAAAACTGTGCTCAAAATACTCAACGTACTGTTGTAATCAAATATTTATGGTCATAATTTATAAGTGCCATTGCAAATACATGTATTATACAAACATATCCTTAAATTTTAAGCATAGTTCTTTTTAGAGGGTTATTTAAAATTCAATATAAATAATTATACAAAACAACACTGATAAATATGTTTCAAATAGAGATGAAATAGAAGTTGTTGTTGTACACATTTTAATATATTTTACATACATTTAGGTTTTTCATAGCCAATAAGCCAATCATAATATGCCCAATCTTTTTAGATGTTTGTCCCTTTTTTAAAGGTTTTTTGACTTAAATTTATGGAACTGCCCTGTTTGTTGCCAAGCATTTTGAGTCACCTGCAAGAACCTGCTCATTTAAGAGTTTTGAATGACAGTTTGTACTTTTTAACCAATTATACTCCACAAATCATCATAATGACAGTTAATGATTAGTGCATTCTCAATATTCTAGGTCTGTGTCAAGGAAATTTGCATCCAAGAATGTAAAATTAAATGTATTCATATTTAATAGAATGTGTCTTGGGTGTTGAACATTTGACAATTAAAATTTTTTTAGGAACGTGATTATGGGCGTATTTAGATGACTGAGCATATTGAAATTTATCCAAGAATTCTTTAGTTTTTAGCTTTTGAAAATGATCTGTTTAGACTTTAATTTAATATTCATTCATCGCAACATATTATTTCTTATTTAAGTGCTATTTTAAGCTCAGTTTACTTGAAACTTGAAATTGTGAGGTAATTGTTGGTGTCATTAAAATAAAATAAGTTAGATGCATAAGCTTAAAATGTGTTTGGAATTTACTACTTCTCACGAAATGCACATCTTAATTAGATTACAGCAAAAAGACGTAATTTGAGTTGACTTTCAAATATAATAAATTATGCAGGAGAATTTTAGTTAAATTGTATTCACCGATGTTTACAAGCTTAGTTTTCATGCAACAAGTGTCTTATTTTATAGCGTTTAGGCAATTTGTTTAGGAGTTCGATGACTTCCATTAACACAGGTTGTATATCTTTTCGTTTAGGTTATTACCTGACGGTATTATCGCTGACGATGTCACAAAGTTAACTGGTTTAAAATGTAGAATAGATGTATATTTAATGAAAAAGCTTAAGAGATCTCTTTTCATATCATTGTTAGATGAGTTTAAATTTTACGATCGCGAATATTTACGGTTGGATAACATTAGAATTAAAGAAATTATGCCTATTTTTACATATTTCATAACGAAAGTACCTGTTTTATCCCGAGCGGCCAGGTCCTTGCCTTCCTTCAACTCCACATCAAGAGCGAAGAAAGCACATTTTCCGGCTTTGGCAACTTCGCCAGCCTTGAATGAAATGGAGAAGAGTTTACGGAAATATCAATGTTTGTGAGCTGAGCTCTTCACGTTTGTAGGGAAAACCCTTGGGAGTTCTGACTTGGGACACAACGATTTCAGCAGTCTGTTTACATATTGATGTTGTCTGATTATTTAATGCCCTTCGCCCTTTCTTTATACATCTTGGGTTTCTAAGAATTCTAGGGCATACTTACGGAAAATGTATAAGTTGCAGTTAACTAATACGGAAAAAACATGTAAAAAATAGTATAATTCTTACCGTTGACCCGGGAGAAACATCAGTTGCTGTGCATTCGACTACTGAACCTGCTTCGCCTGCAGATTGAGAAGTCGGCTGCAAAGCTCCAGGCTCCTCAGACGCTCCTTTAGCTAATTGAGAAAAAGTAACATGATCAGTATGCTTGTTTTGTGTTCCGTTTAAATGCATTCGCAGATCAACAAGATGTGGCATGGATTTTGACTTATTCGGTTTCCTACCACGACCGCCCTTCTTCTTCTTCAAGCTTGAGAAGAAGCTCTTCTTCCTGCTTGGTGAGTCGACATCTGAAAGATTCAAAAACACGAATCAAAGACGCGGAACTTCCCCCTAGATATTACACTCATAAACAAGTAAAAATACTCAAAATTTAGGTAGAATTTTTAAGAAATATCGAGCTATAACCTCGCGTATCGTCGTCCGACATCTTTGCTGTTTAATAGACTCAGCTGCAATGAAGATGCGCAGAGTTCTTGCGCACTAAATGTAGCGTCGGTTGGCGGGATTTGAGTGCATCCGCTGGCCTTGTTTATAAACAATTAACTCACATAGGCGATAAATATAACATCGCCATTTCATAACAGCATGAAATGGCTAACAATTCATCCTTTAAAATACAGTTCAGCAGTTAATCGACAAATACAGAAGCTTTTAGGGAAATTTTAGGGCTAGTATAATTTATTTTAATACGTTATTAGTGAATGTTATGCATTCTATCGTTGTCACAACTGCAGGTTACACGGCAGGTTGATGGTTTGGGCCTTAAATATTTAATGAAATAACTATAAACCTACAATGGCAGAAACGTTTACGGTTTCCTATGTGTTTTATAAATCCATCATTTCGCGATTGCTATAAGCTTAGATTATCTTACCAAACAAAACATTCTCCTGACAATAATTTCACAGGCATGTTTGAATAGGTAATAGCTTTGAAACCTTTCACATTTTCGATAGAAAATTTGTTATTTTTAACTCAATATAAGCATTCTTGAATTAACTCTCTCTCTTTAAGACCCGACGCCACGTACTCTTTCCCCAATCTTCGGCTCTTTCCATCCGTTTTTCACTCTTTACTTCTTCACAGCTCATTCTTTGACCTTTTATAAAATATTTACCTGAAAAATCCTTTTCTCAGCATAACTAAAATCGAATTTTCCCCTTTCATGTTTTCTCCCTTATCATAAATGTTTCAAAAGCGTTCAACTCCGCATTACACAATTCAGACTCTTTACTGTTCAGTGTGTGCATTATATGAACTGCGTGACATGTTGAAGTAAATTTCGTTACTTTATTGTGATGTTCCCCTATATATTCTAAAAACTTCAATGTCAACATGTTGTGTTCAAAGAAAATTAAATGACTTTTGTGGTATGGTACCAACAGCAGATAAGGGATTACGGTGATAAAAATTTAAAAATCAATGGAGAATTGTTATAATGTGACTATAAAATAAAAAAATAATTTGCTAACTTTTTGGAATTTTTCTTAGATTATTAGATTTTTTGAGGCAAATATATTTTAGATATATTTTTCGGATATATTTATAATTCAATATATATAAACGGGGATACAATTATAAAGCAGAAATTTTTGGTATCTTTCGGATTTCTTTGTCACACTTTTCGGCGTTTTTTAGCGACCTACGCCTCTGAACGGAATCATAATGACATTCACAAAGTCAATGTTACACTGAAATACCGAAGCATGGCGCAAATTAGAAAATAAATCTCCAAATAGGTTTCGACCACCGGCGAAAGAAGTAAAATCTTAAACGAAGTCATTAACAACCAATTAGCAAATTTACCAATTAGTAAGACAAGGATTTTTGAGAATTCAACCAAATAAAATATACTTTCAGTGTTGTCAGTACTAGTATCAATGGTTTTCATATCCGCCGTGTTGCAGGATAAACTGTACAAAATGTTTTAAATGATTATTTTGTTATATTATCCATCATAGCCGCAATCTTCTCTTGTCATCTTATTCTCTTGGGAATGATTGCGAACCACTAACTGCAGATTCATATGAAGACTGACTATCAGGGAAATAAAATCGTTGTAATGGCAAACTCCAAGCGACCAGCTAAAAGGACCTTCTGTAAATCAGGATCCCAACTAGATGAGCCATTATAAGGCATTTTGAACAAATCCCATGATATGAATCCCTATTACTAATTCAATTTTCCACTCCTAAATCCCAGTCTGCCTTAATTCCCATTTCAGGGGGAAAATATATATATATAAGTAAATCTCATTTCCATTAAACCTCCTCAACACCCTCATAAACACTGGAGATTGATCCAATCAGGTTGCATGCCGCTTGAACAACGATGCTTAAGTTTTATGGTATATTTGGAATTAAGGGGATTATATATCCTAGGAAAAAAACAGTGTGAATATTAACTTATATACCTAACGTAGGGGTGAGGCAGTGGGGATCCGAGCCCCAATTTAATCTTGGAAAATGCTTTAAAAGTACACGGGATGGAAAATGCCAACAGCTCTAACCTAGCTTAAGTTCGCCCACCGTCACTCAGCTGTACCGCTCCAAAGAATTTACCTCGTTCCAAATATAATCTTGAGACGTTAACCTTGCCGAAAACGAAATATTTAAACAATACACTTTCAAAGCCTGGTAGGAAGGTGTGGGTGGTGTGTGATAGTGTACGATATGAAAACCTATTAGGCTAACACCAAAATCATAATGTCATATTGCCTTTCTGTCGATCTCGATATTTAACTGTTACATACAACCGAACGCAACAGCTATCAGTATCATAAGAATATTATTAAGCAATTAGTCCGACAATCAAGTTGAGACAAAAAGTGCATAAATACGCGGTGTCTTTCCGAATTTTTGACTTTAAGCTAAATTTGGTTCTGTATTTCTATAATAAATGAATTTAGTAAACCCGCAGTACGAATGCCACAGAAACTCCTAAAATGTGCGCGTAGTTTGCCATAGTTTGAAAAAGGAAATGACCATGAATTATTAGCACTAATAATGCTTTATTGGTTATTCTACCTTTTTTGGTGTATAATAGAATCAACATAAAGCACAATTTTCTCTTTTATTCTTTTGGACTTGGTTTGTGGTCACCCAAACATTTATGTGGCTGAAGTCCTGAAGAACACTAGCGTCGTTTGGCATCCTTTTAAAATGAATTATTCATGCATTTAAAGATTTCTTGAAATCGAAGCCAAAACCATTTGGGCATCTTTAAAAATAACTTAGGGACCGAGGAAAGTTTTGGAATCAGATTTATTACTCTTTTCGTAAAGTTTATGCCCCTTAGGGTACCAATTGTGGAGAAACCATGAAGATACTCTTGGTTGTGGTCTTGGTTTTTGAAGCATTTCTGTTTGTTGATGGACAATCTACGATTAATGCAGCGTTCAGAAAACGGATTGCAGCAAATATAACTTGCGGCTCACCTGCAGAAAAATACTTCAAGATTCAGGATGTTATGTTACTTCCCAGACAAAGGACTGAGTACAGTTGTGATGCTAGCGATGGAAATTATTCCCACCCACCGACTTACATGGTCGATGGCTCTATGGCAACCTTTTGGCAGTCAACAGCGAGAACGTCTTTGGAAAAAGACAAGGCTTACATAGAAATCGACCTTCAACAGGTATTCGGTTAAACTTAGAATCATTATGACTTCAGTTCTGAATCTTATTTGATATGACCGAAAGTGTAAAATATGAGTTGGACCCAAACGACACTTGATCAATAAGAAACTGAGATAGATTGAAAATGGATCTGCATGTGGAAGTTTATTTATCTCAAAACACTTTGTTATGACGGATATTTTTAAATTTTTATGATGATGAAGATGATGATGATGATGGTAATGATGATGATGATGATGACGACACTTTATTTAAAGGGGGGACATTAGTGGCCCTCTGAAAAAGAAATAAAAATAAAAAGCATGCCTTTGAATGCACGTCAAATCCCCAGTCTCGCCACGTAAATTCCCCGCCGTTTCCCAGGGGTGTGAGTTTCCACCGACTAGTGCATAATTGTAGCTAACTTTAATGATTGGTTTTCAGATGTTTTTTGCCTACCAAATAAAAATCACTTTTGGCGACCACCAACGTCCAGGTGCTATCGCAATTGCAAAATCGAACGACTTCGGTGCCTCGTTTACTCCATATCACTACTTAGTATCTCATCCTGAGACGACTGAGTGTCGGTCAGTTTTTGGGCTCCAACATTATTCTAAAGGTGTTCCTATTGATAGAGTTGATCGGGTGCTGTGTCAACATTATGATCTGTTTACTGCGCTGGAATATAACGAGACGGTACGTATCATATCACACGATAAATTTAATAAAATAGTCAATGATAATAACAACTGTTATGCGCAAAGTCAGGAAGTGGGATTTATTCACTCTCCACTTATAATAAAACCGTCATTTGACCTGTAAAAATAGAGGATGTAACTTGTTTTCACACGATTTCATCGATTGTGCTAAGCCGGACGTGAAACTGTATGTACACGTCCATCACGATGGTCCAGTTCCGGACCCGCTTTTAGTTCCTGTTGTTAACTAGTGCGGGGCAAAATCAGTAATACCGTACCGCACGAAAGCTGCTTTTTTATTGCTCCCTTAGTACAGTACCGCTTTTGTTAGGTTAGGTTTAGTTCTATTGTTTGGATTATATCTATTGTTTTTCAAACCTATCACGAAACTCGTTCCGATCTGGTGCGGGCTTGCTCGGCAAAATGGGTTTAACTTTGCTATTCTTTGTTTTGTTTTATCGGATAGGTAACCGTCGAATTAAATGGTCGTCTTCGAGGAGATGGAACACCAAATTCACATTCACCGGGACTATTGGTAAGATAATTAGTAAAGGAAAATCAAACGAAAGAAAAACCATTTCAGTTGGAGCTAAATGAGTTCATTTGAAAATTATGTATCCTATACATTAGAGCTTAATTCGTATCAGCGAGAAAAATAAGGAAAATCGGTTGCTTTACTGCAAATGAGTGACTGATATAAGTTTTCCACTCGTGAAAAGTTTTACGAACTGTTAGCACGCTATGTAATTTGTCCTGATTGCTGATTTTTTCACCTCCAGGCATGGCTCAACATTACAAACCTACGTTTCACGTTTTCTAAAATGCATTTGGTGTTGGACACATGGTCCTACAAGTTTGTAAGTAATGCATCTTCGATACCGGCTACACCTCTTAAACTTTTTTTATGCCCAAAAAGGAAAATGTACACTGATTATATGTATATTTGATCTCAAGCTTAGTCTTCAGGCTTGGCTTCTGTGTATTTTTCGATTGTACGTTACGTGCGGCCATGTTGATGGTATTTAACGAATGGTTTCTCATTAGAGCCACCAACATGGCCTTTGCCCTTTATTGATTCAGTTGATCCTCTTGGGGTGACTGAAAACCATCAATACCCGGCCTCAATTGACTGCTAAAGGCGTTTATTAAGGTTACTGTTTCATTTTCTTGGCAAGCATCATTACGTCGTGCGTGAAATTGAGGTCCTTGCTCGTTGTAACTGCAACGGACATGGTAATGGTGGCATGTGCTCCCAAGATGAGACAACCAAAAAGAGAGCGTGTCAATGCCAAGGGAACACGTGCGGTGATAATTGTGAAACATGCTGTCCGCTTTACAATCAGAAGCCTTGGATTAAGGGATCAAAAGCTCCATGGGAAGTAGACCCCGATGTTTCGTGTGAACGTAAGTACAGCTACAGTTTACGGTATATATTAAAAGTTCACTGATTATAATAACGATATGATTTCAAATGTAATAAGAAATATACAGTATATTTCTTATTTGACCATTGTTTGTTTCTCTTTCAGCGTGTAATTGTCACAACCATTCTGATGCATGCGTGTTCAACCAGACCGTTAGTGACCTAGGCATGAGTCTCGACATCCATGGCAACAAAAGTGGAGGAGGTGTTTGTCTTGATTGTAAGGTACGTCTTTGTCGCATAGTGAAAACTCCTAGTGTTTAACAAACTGAGATCTGTTTTTGTGTCTCTTGAATGATAGGTTGACTCATCACATCGTCAAAGTAGAGTGGAATCACGTGGAAGAGTGACGATGTGATGATGAAATTTATCGTCATTAAAAGATAACAGACATGAAAACAGATCTTAATTCACTTTTTAGGATGACAAAAAGAATAAGATCTACTCGTTTTTAGTGATCAAAGCAACCAACGGAAAGAGCGCACGCTCGTTGAAGACAGTATTTCTGCCTTTCCTCTTACTAATGATAAAAATAGCCAATCAGCGCGCGAGAAAATTGTAAGTTAGTAAGTTGTATGCACCTTTCCGGAGTTACCCATAATTTTCCTTGATTTAGCATTTTGAAAGTGAAATCAAAGTCTGATTAGGGACAAAGTATATGAACGACACTTCGGAAATAGACCTTTTTAGCTTCGTTGTTTGTTTACCCATTTCAGACCACGTGATGTCACTCTTGGGAATTAATTCTTATGTTGATAGGTTAACATTTTCATAATAAAAGAACAATTCCCAAGAGAATGCCACGTGGTCTGAAATGGGCAATTTTGCAGACGAAGGGTAAAAAGATCTATTGAACATGAGAAAATAAACAGCATTTTGTCAAATGTGGATTAAAAAAATCTGAATAATTTTCCTTAACTTGTTCATACACAGTAGAGCTATTCCTCAAAAACTACGATCAGTTTTCAATGTTTTTGTCCCCTGACCTCACTGGCGCGCGCTAATCCCAAAGAAGTGTGGGAAACTCCGGAAAGGAGCATAACCTTACCTTGCCTTTTGTTATATCGTAATTCATTTATATAATTGTAGATATGGTAATAAATTCTGGGCTGCGCGCTTTTAAAGGCCCCATATGAGACCTATTGCTGGTTTTCAGTCATTTTATTCGGTGATAAAATCTGAAGCTTCAATACATACATAAACGAGCGTAAGTCTTAAAATCTCTAACTAAAACTATTACTACTTTGCAAATCACTTGAAATATCACTAGTGCTAGGTTTACTTACATTTGTCCAGCAATATTCTCTTGTATTTCGTCCTTTCGTCCTTAGAATTACATTTTTATGCTTAATTAAACAACCATAACCAACAATATAAAACTCAGATAAAAGCACTTGGCAAGAGAGTTAACTGCGCATGCGCGACTCCATAGGGAGCCCAGTGTTCAATGTTTCCACAGGATGCCCATAAACAAGCGAGACAAATTCATTCAAATTTAATTCAATTTAAACTATCATAAATTAAAGATTAAAAATTAAAAATTAATATCCAAAGAAGTAGGAAAATGCTATAGAGATGTTTATTCAATATAATGACACACCTTTTTAGATAAAATAAAGTTGGAGACACCTTTAAAAATAACAATAATCATGTCTGCCTTTCAAGATGTGCGGAAAATGATCCCCTGAGAGACACTCAGCTATAGTGGATATTGAACAATAAACCTTTTCATCTCCATACCTGAAAAAAATCTATTAGATTGCAGGATCTGGATGATAGTCCACAATTTTCAATCATTTATGTTGCATTTAACAGAATCATACACGTGGAATTAACTGTGAGAAATGCGAGGAGTTCTATTATCGACCAAGAGGAAGAGATAAAACGCGAGAGGATGCCTGTCAAGGTAGGATTCGGTTTTTTCCCCCTCCTTCATCCAAAGCATTGTTAACAAACGTTCATTGTTATAACAATCTCATTTTCTTAAAATAACGTAATGTGGCTGTCCTCGTAGCGAGGCGTTATTCAGCTGACAGATTTTCTCCTGACAAAAGTTAATTGACGTGCAACCATTAAATAACTGACAACATTTTGGGCAGGTGAAAATTTCTTGATCTGTAGCATCTACAGCTTACAAAACAAATCTGGTTAACAGCCTCCCTGATCGACTTAGACTACCTTCAGAACGGGTAGCTTGGCCAATTTCACTTCCGCCTTGTTTCTTGCGGCTGGCACGCATTGTCGTGCTATTCCAGTTCGTCCTCGTTGTCAGCGCTGCCACTCGGGATTCGTCAGAATTTGTGTCGACTTTAGATAATCGAATCAAACGTTGCTATTCAGCCATGTTAAACTAAGTTCTTCGCTGTCTAGTTTGTTATTGTCACTTTGTCTAGAGTGCATTTTGGTGAATACTCCTATTTTGGATTCTCTGTTATGCAGGGTTGCCTCTTTTTTGTGTGGAATATTCACGTGTTTCAGTGAAGGTCCGTAGAATTTCAAATTGTTTGTATTATAGTAGTTGTTTATCTTATAACACACCCTAAATCTATTGTTTCGACCGATGCGATAAATCCCATATTGTCTCCACTATCACTAGTGGCGATAGCTATTGTTTTAAATACTCATTAGTATGCGTTAAACGTTGGCGATAATATTTAGCATCACTAGTGAGAATAAATAACGAAATATGTAAGGTCATAGAATGGAAATACGAAATATTTTTTTATTATATTTTGAGTATGGTCCTACAATAAATCGGTTATAGAATGGACACTCGTGTGATAAAGGATTTATCATCAATCGTGAAGCTTAAAGGCCAAGAGGGCGAAGTCCTCGTGGCCTTTTAAATTTCACTCGCGTCCATTCTATACCCCTTGCTTATCCTTCGTTTTATTGTTAGTATTTATGAATATTTTGACACTAAAATGAGGTAAACCTTGCAAAAGCAAGTCTTTAATCTGCCATGTGTACATACATATAATGTATATGTGTACATACATAGTAATTGTGTTGGTTTAACAGGTGTACATGCACATACACATGATTATTTCTTTTTTGGGTGGGTGGGGTGGGGGGTGGGGTAAATCCTTCAGATAGGGTTAACCTTTGGGTTTACTTTTGTTGATATTTTTTAATTTTTGTTATATCATAAATAAAGGTTTATTATTATAAGGTTTATCAATAAAGGTTTATTGTACAGCGGTATTTTTTGAATCGGAAAAAGCTCTCTTACCTTCATCCAGATTTCCCGTAACGTACACCAGGGGAATTTTTGGGAGATCTTCTAGCGTGAGATAGTCAAAAATCGGTGCAGAGTTTCCAGCCTTTATTTATGCAAAAGTTTACCATCTAATGTGGGTGTATGGTCGGGGAGTCGTTGGACTTCCTGTGGTATGTTATAACGAACTTTTACTTTCGTCTATATTGAGTTAGATTTCCCTTCTTCCCTACTAGAAATAAAATTAAGAGGTTAAATCTAACTAAATAGACGAAAGTTAAAGTTCGTTATAACGTAAATGGAAACTAGCGAGTAAACTAGTATAGGCTGCGTCGGTGTGTAATAAATACAATAACCAATAAAAGGAAAT
>JAAAQI020002795.1:0-20494 GCA_011800005.2 Stichodactyla mertensii | reverse complement strand
GATGATGATGGTGATGATGGATGATGATGGTGATGATGATGGTGATGGTGATGGTGGTGGCCATGAAAGATGAAAGATAATGGAAAATAGAAAAGATAAAGACTAAGCTAATTATGCCTGTAACGTGTCAATCAAATACGACTGTACCTTACGAAATCTCCAGCGCTGAATCCAACCTGCGCATGCGTCATTCTGTTGCCTCTCCAGTACACATGGTGTCCCTTGGTCCATTGCAGACCGTGTTTCAGGTATTTGAAAATAACAAAGGTTTCGTCTCCATTGGTTACGAGCACGGCTTGAAAAGTGTTGTTCTTTGTGACATAAAAGGTATCAATTACTATCGGTTAATTGAAAGTAAAGCTTAACTTTGTATTGCCCTTGCATGACAATTCTCTCAAACTTTGCATTTTTTACATTTATAAACTTTCAATCCTATTGTGATTGACCAAAACGTCCACCAATATCAAAATAAAATAAAATGACCAATTTACCATCCAGTTGGGGATGTAGCTCAGTGGTAGAGCGTCCGCTTTGCATGCGGAAGGCCCGGGGTTCGATACCCCGCATCTCCATCCACAGTTTTTTTAACAATTCCTTTTTTTTCCCTTTAATATCATTTGGATCTTGTAATACGAATAATCCCTAAAGCTGACATCGCTCAAAGGTTTTGGAGATCACTGTATATTGCTTGTTTTCTCATTATAAATGCAATGAATGTTGGGAACAACTCCTGAACAGCCTATATCATACTCTAGTAACAGATCAATTTCGCGGGGTTGGGGATGTAGCTCAGTGGTAGAGCGTCCGCTTTGCATGCTGAAGGCCCGGGGTTCGATACCCCGTATCTCCAACGTATTTTTCTAACAATTATCTTAATTTTTTGATCAGTATAAACTGATTCAATGTGGATCAGCTTGCGATCGTTTTCGTGCTCCAAATTCTGGGGCGAGAAGGCATTTGCCGTATGGACCCCAGAGAGAGGACTAAAACCCACCTTCTTATGTTGGCTGTGATGCGCATGCTTAACTTGGTACCACGTGGCAATAAAGACCGTAGTAGCATTGAAGTCTTGTTCACCAGCGAACGATCGCCTGACATCCCTGCTCGCCCGACTCAGGATATCCGGGTCACGTGTCTCACTATAAGATATCCTACTGTCGTTGGTGACACCCCCCGGACCATAGAACGGTGCGATAACTTTTGCTTCGGAAGGGAAGAAAAACTTCCTGTGTTTCTGGGGGAACAATGGCATTTCCTTGTCTCCTAGTGTGATTAATCCATCTTTGTAAACCTAAGGGAGAAGATGGATGAGTTTATCCGATGGCTCAGAGAAAGCTGCACATTGTACAAACATAATCAGAATTGATCAGTGGAAACACAAATGCGTCAAACGGACCGATCAGTGGAAACAAATGCGTCAAACGGACCGATCAGAATGTAGCTGTAAGAAATTAGCAGGGAAAAATATAGTGTCAGTACGTACTCGCGTCTCGTTGCCGTTGTTGGCTTGGTGGGAGAGAAGTTTAACAGAGGCTGGCAAAATGTGTGGGTTGGGGAATTTTGTGTGTGGTATGAGGGGGAGGGAGGAGGTAGGATAGGGGTGTTTAATGAATGGTTGGTTCACGAGTTCGCAAAAGATATCGTGATAGATGATATTTTGGACAAGAAATTCTGCACTTATTTCCGGCGCAAATAAGTGATTATAAAGTGGTCTCACAGACCCACATCAAGCCTGGAGAATCAGGCGAAATGAAAAGGTATAGACCAGTTTACCCCACTAACCAACCTCCCTCCTGATTCCTCTCAGTCTTTCCCCCTTCTCCTGTAAAGCTTAATTCAACTCATCTGAAATTGATTTCTTAACATGGTTTCGTGCGGGCGACCTCGATTTTCGGTCCAACGAAAACAAAAACTCAAAGAATTCTAAACCTTCAATTGTTGAACATTTTAGCAGATCGTTAATCGCTTTGCCTTATCAAAAACGAATCGACACTCAGGAAAATCAACGTCCCAGCAAGAGGATTAGATGAGATTAAATATTATAGCTTAATTCAGCTGTGAATAACTCCACCTTATTGTAAATTATCTTTGCCTGAAACAGGCAAGCAATGATAACAAGCAAATGTAACCAGCCATTTCTGCACACTAGGTCTTCTCGCTAGCTGTCTTGTTAACCTGGTAGTCAGTTACCGAACGCGTGATTGTTTGCGCATATGTACTCGATTATCACGTCAAACCGATTACCCTACGAGCTTGATTTGTCAGTCAGTAATACCCTTAAGTCATGAGAAAGGGCTGTGCCAAAAGATCGTGAGGGTCTTTTCCGGCTTCATCTCGGGTTGATTTACGAACGATTCGTATTTAGTAACGAATCATTGCGTTCGGTGATAAGATAACTAATGTACGAAAGACTTTTGCTATCATAAATAAGCCAGACGAGAAACCAATTATATCCAAGTGCTGGGGAATGTAAATTCAGCCCTGTGTACAGCCACTTCTCACACCCCGTCACCTCCCCACCTCACCCCTGTTGGCGAAAAGCGGAGAAGGGGTGAGATGCCACTGTATATAGATTATTTAATTTTATACAACACACACAACGCATAAACGGATACCGAGTCACTTGTTAACCGACAAAAATATCGTATGATGTCGTAACGACTTTTAGTTACGACAAAGAGGGAAGCGATGTTTTTGTTACATAGTTAGGTTCGATTTATTTTTGAAAATCCTTTTGCTGAGTAACTTTCCCACAAAAGCCATTCTAGTGCTGGTACCCTGCATCACACCTGAGCGGAAACCGGGAGAAAATGGCGGTGGCTTCAGGCCATATCTAACCGAACCCAAAGAATTGCAGATGAATTTTGCTGTTTTTGAAATCTATAAACCTAGCGCCTCGGAATCAGGATTAATGGATGCACAAGGGAAGCGCGGGAAGTGGATCATTCGTAGCCTTATCAATAAAGTACGAGTCATAGATTTGAATCACGAAAATTGGCCAATAACAGTAAAAGCGCAAGAAAAATTCCATTATTTTCCATTATTTTCTTTTTAGTAAAACAATACTTTTTAGTTGATTACAGTTGTAAAAATACTTGTGTTTCGCTTATTAACCTATAAAACTCCCGTTATCATCACGAGAACCAGAAATTCTACTTCTAATTACTCAAATGAAGCGATAGCTTATCGGAGAATATTTTAACTCTCAGATTTTTGGGATTGTTCTGCTAATTAAAGAAAACTACTTTAGAAAGAATAACATCGGTGAAAGATAGCGCGATACGAAAATCACCGGGATTTTGAGGAAAGATAAGTTCGTAACACAAAATGCGGGATGAAACCTTAAAACAACTTTTAAAAAAATTACAAGCCTTTTCATTGTTGTGAAACAACGTGGGTCATTCACTACATTGGCACTGGGCTCCAATCTAAGGTGAATACCCAAAGATCGAATAGAAATGCTGATTTTTACGGAGCGAGGAAAAAAGCGGAGAACCCGGAGAAAAAATCCTTGAAGTACAGGAGAGAACCAACAAACAACTCTACTTACATGTGATACCAGGTCCAGGGGTTGAACCTAAGACCTCAGAGGTGAGAGGCAGCGCATTAACATCACACTCCACTCGTACTGCCCATCGATACATGTTAAGACTTCTGGTGTATCGTTTACGGTGTTTGAGGTTAGAAATGTTATCTTTGATTATTGTAAGTGTATACTTTTCGTTTACGTCACTGCGCATTACTTACAGCGCACAGAAATGTCTTATCATCGCGCGCTTTTATAAGAATTTCTGTGTATTACGTACTAAGATAACTTTTATCTTCAGGCGTGCGGAATACTCCACTTTCGATATTTGAGTCGAGGCTCAGGGGAAACAAGGAAATAATCGTAAACATTCTTTTGTTTCCCCGGAGCTTCGCTCTAGATCTTATTAAGTATGATCTCTCAACCAAAATGTCCAAAGTCGGCTATGGTTTTCAAGTTGATCGCCAGAAATTGTACTTATAGGAGCATATTCGCGCTCTTGACTAATATACGCTGTAAATCGTGTGAGAAAGAAGTATAGAAGAGTTCCCTAGTAATATGGAGCGTACGAATGAATTTTAGACCTGGCTTGCGTACAGCCTGGCGACAGGAAGGTCGCGCTGAAAGCTGTTCCATGCCACGCCCATTTAAAGTCGTTTCTTGTATAACTATTAGAACCTAGTGCGAAGCCAGACGCGCGGCCCTTCCCTATGATAAGGACCTCATGGTGTTCTAGGGTCAGACTGACTGAAGTGTGGTTATCGTTCCACTGTCTCAACTCGCTGGCCAAATTTAAGAAGGACTATCACTGCCGCAGACTAATTACAAAGCAATCGAATCCACGACGCATAGCATATATATAATAATTCATCTGACAACATGTAACTCACGAGAGACTTTAACTTTGGCCACGTAAATATCAGTTTTTGAAATAACAGTTTTGAAAAACTAGCACTGTATTTGCCGATCCAAGGAGTGTGGGAGAGAACCCTCTCCCTACCCCATAAGCATACGACAGCCAAAGCAGGTCGACGGAGAAGGGGGGGGGGGGGGGGGATAGGAAGGGATTGGCACAGAGTATGAGAGGTACTTGAGGAGCCAATCAAACACAAGCTAACTGATAGCCTGCGTGCAGACGTTTCCTTGCCCCTCTAAACGGAGGGGAGGGTGGGGCAAGCTAGCTAGTTTATATTAGCACTTTCTCCTCGACCTTACATAGTGCACAAGCTTTTCATTTTCTTCCTTAGTCTAGTCTTTATAAACTGATTAGCGAACGGTTTTGAGTTCAACCTTTGAGGTTAAAATTAATCGAATGCCAAACCTTCCTCTCCGCCTCTCAAGACAGAAACCCACACCTAACATCGAAATTGACATTTTATTTATGTAAGGGAATTATCACGAGAACTGGAGCAAAACTAACAATCAACCTATGAACCCTCGACAATAATAATAATGGGATATGTTGGTTTTCTCGTGGCTAAAAACGCCCTTTTTGGACTATGAAAATGTCAGGATTTTAAGTATTTCGCCCAAAAACGTGCCCATCTGGGAATCTCTCTTTCCTTCATTCTTATTCATTATTCTTTAAACTTAATAAAATAAGTGCAACCTTGAAGAGACTTAAAACCGATTTTATACTCTATTTCATACCCTAGACGCGGGCTTATCTTGAGCGTCCTAGCTGTAGATAACTGTACTATAGCCAAAGGCAAATACCCTGAGGTCATTATAAACCAGAGAAGATAGTAATGGTTGAATCAGACCCGATAAAAACTCTTTGTTCCTAACTAGGAGTTCGCAAAAAGCGCACTAATTTTGCGTATACAATATTCATTTTCCGTTAAAGCGCAGCTAGCGCAACTTTTCAATGTCAGTTAAGCGGTGATTTGAACCCGCGCAGTCGTGAACAGTGATTCATGATTGATGGTAATGAGGAGAGAAACCGACGATTCCATCTAACGAATATAACAGACCTTAATAAAGAACACACGATAGCATTCCTAGCAATGCTTCTTTAATTGTAGCTGTCTAGTGCAGGGAAAACCCCTCGAACTTAATCCCATTGAATTACATTATGATTGACATTTGCGATTAAAACATCTGTTCGAGGATTCTATTTTCTATTTCTTTTCACTTGTGTGTAAAGCGCGCAGCTTAGAAATGGTCTAAATTCAACATCATTTTCGCTCCTTTTTCGAAGCTTCTTTGGTAGTTTTTCGCGCTCGCATTCTTTCCAAACTGTACTGCTAAAAGGGTACTTGTTATAGACCGCTAGAAAAATAGGTTTTTATTGAAGAAACTAGAACCCTTGATGACCTTAACTAATGCATCTATGTCCGAGACGCAGTATTTTCTTAACCTTAAATTCCTTCAGGCAAGTTTCAGAATGTCATTAATTTCTACGGGGATGAATTTTAAAATCACCAAGGAAGCTTTGCAAAGTCAGTTTTTCTGGAGCTTTCGGCAATGCTTGTGGGTTTGCGACATCTCAAGTACCGCTTCGACAACCGCAAATAAATACTTAGTTGGAGCGTCTTTTTATACAATCAAACAAAGTCTCAAAAGAGCTCTCCAAAATGATTAAGAGCGTCAAAGATTCCCTAGAGTACGAACAACAAACCGCCATTTCCGGTCGCCTTTATACATTGTAGAACACTTCAACACATGTCAAAAACAAGGCCAAAACAATCAAACTAGGCACAGAATACTGTCGGTAGAGTCAGTTAACGTTATCTCAGTTATCTGTAGCCAGGACTCTGCTGCACGACAACTATTCTACACAGCCCGCTTGAAAGCCAGGCTTTTAGATGGTGATACATTGGAATTTATAGCATTAAGCACTTAAAGAGAATACTTGTAAGGCGAAAACAAAGAGCAAAGACCAATTAATACGAATCCGTAAGAATAAACAGATTATACATGGTTTAGGGTGTAATTTCGTGATGTGAGGCTATCATCAAGGGGTTGCGCCGTGTAGAAGGACAACACTCCCTAAATTCAATTCCTTAAGGTATATGAGGAATTCTAATGATAATAAATAGCACAGACATTCTTCTCTATGTTGGTTGTCTTTACACTCGAGGCGATCGCTTAAAAATAAAACACAAGCCATCCCGAAAATTGTGGCTTGAGAAAGACACTGTTATTCTAACCTTTGAAATAACAACTAAGATTTCTCGAAACTTGCAAGAAATAATATGAACTCCAGTTACGAGAAACTTTACTCAAAGGTTCCAAGGAACGGTAGTTTAAGCTTGTTTGTTTTTGTTTAGTCTTTGGATGAAGGATACGAAGAGAGGATAATTAGATTTGTAAAGAGCGAAGCAATGCAAGGGACTCTCCGATCCATACTGGCACAAAAGCCAAATGATTCCTTCCTTCCTTCCTTCCTTCCTTCCTTCCTTCGCAAGTGATCTGCTTAAGGCGAACTAGGCGAACCACTTAGTCAAACGCTTTCAAATCTGCTTTTAATAAATGTCCTTAATAAAGCATGAAAATTCATGACAAACCCAAAGTAACATCTTTTGTAAAGAAAAAACGATGGATCTTAATATTAGCGAAAATAATTCCTCCTATTTTCAAAAGTCATGGTACTTACTCTCAGACTTCTGTAAGGTTTTCCATAAAAGTAGTAGGTGGTCCCTAGAGTCACAGGCGGAGAAACACTACGCACTGGGAGCTCGGAAGAACCGATGCCCTCAAAAGGATAAAATTCCTCAATTCTTCCTGCCAAGACCAAACATGGAGCTTGAATTACTAACAACAGGAGAAAAACTGGTAGATTTTTTGGTGCCATTGAGTATGCTGTGAGAGGGACTGACCAGTTGGTCTGCAGTAATGAACTGGAACGGTGCTTTGCAGTCTAGTGACACTAGATGCTCACAAACTGACAACCTCCTTGATATTTCACTAACCAAATGTAGCCTCGGCCGTACCGCTTTGTGCAAGTGTTGAAATTAGTTTCACGTGGGTGATATTGTTTCTAAACAAAGAGTTGTTTGACTGACAGCTAACAATCAATGCTCATTAGAGTAAATTACGAGTTGATTTCATAATCAAACACAGGAAAATGAAGATAGACACAGAAAAAAAGATAGTTTATTTGACAAAAACTAACGCGCATAAATAGGATTCTTCGCGTCCTTTGGACCACACTTGACTTGACCAAGTGACAGAAAGATTCTTTTGAAATTAATATCAAATGATTAAATAGTTTGTCATTACTACTTTATGCACAGCAAATTGGAACTAAACATGAGGACCAAGTTTTTGGTTAAAGTTAGTGCTGCGTCAAGCTGCTGAACAGGAATTTCCGAGATTGTATAAACTAAAAACACGCGACGCAAGGAGATAATCGAGGAGTAACAGCAGAGTCTGATCGTTATCGTATTCTCTTCTGACAGAATTTCTTCTTACTATCTACCTTGGTTAACGAGCCTCTGAGGTTATCTTTCAGGTTTTGTAGAAATGCTAGCCCTACCTAGCCTGTGGGGCAGAGAGACTGTCATATCGTCATTAACTATGACCTGATAGAATCAGTAGAGGTTTATCTCCATCGCTCCTGGAGTGCACCATTTGTTATACAGCAACTTTATTGAAACCTTCTCAAGAGTCTAGACAACAGCATGAGCACCATTTAACCTTCACTTTGTGTCATCTTGATGGTTTCAATGAGCATTGAAGGAATGCTTGAGAGTTTGGGAATACCTTTTCGTAGTTTATGATAAGGAATACAAGTGCATTTGTCTGGGGGTCAGACGAATGAACTCTATGTTCAGCCGCATGCCTGGATCACTGTCAGGGACGTGGACCCATGAAGAGATGAACTGTGGATGTTTTGTGACGCTGATTTCAGTGCTTCAAAATAGGTAATACAACGTGCACAAAGAAAGAGGATGCTACTGAAACACCCATATATTTTGATATTTAACCTGTCCGAACTAGACAGACTTTTATTTCCAATGGCTGAGTAAGATGACGATGTCGGGGAAGGGTCGTGGACAGACTAGAGACTCGGCAGGTAGGAAAAGTAACCCAATCTACAGGCGATGAAAAATGCTTGAAAAAATGCCTTGTACGAAATCTAAAGAATGCCGTCCATGATACAGTGAGGGAAGTGACGTGTACAGGCCCCAGGGGACATTATATACCACATATAGCACGCCACTGATCTTTCAGCTAATAAAAAGATCCAGATTTCCAGTGTGAAATGTAATGTTGCCACGTCGACAAGCTTACGGCAAGTCGTACGACTGTAGAAACTATGTAACACCAGCACTAAAAGACTCCAACACTGTGTCGTACGACGCTACTGCGATGAGCACTAAGACGACTGCCACACGACATGTCCTACGGCAACTTCACTAAGTGCCTTACAACATGTCGTGTGTTGGATCTCTACCTCGAATGTCGTATGACCAACATGTGTCATAAAGTACGGTAGACACTTGATAGCTTAAGACATGTCGTATTTCAGTCCACAGTGGTATGAGCTCATGTTAACGATGAGTGTTGACACAACTACCTCTTGATGTCGTATAAAATTGGTAAGCAGCAAAGAACCAACTCACGACATGTCGTGTGTCGATCAAGTTGCAGCCAAACAACACCCATATTTCAAACTTTCAATACATTGTGTTAAGGACTACACAGCGTGTCTAAATAATAATAATAATAATAATATCATCATCATCATCATCTTATTTCAATCGATAAAATACATATCAATAGTTACAATACAATTAATGTAGTAAATATAGAATAATAGTAAAATCTATGACTGTACATTTTAAAAATATAAATCAGTATTCAAAAGCTAGTTGTACCTAAAGTAAGATATATAATACAATAAATAGTCTACGATTCTATAGCTAGATGATAATTAAAAGCTAGCCTATTTATGAAGCTATTTTTGAAGCGCTCGGTATTTACCAAGGGGAGTTGGCTGGTTTTTCTTCGAAGCCTGGACGACGAGTTCTTAACAGTCGGCATGATATTATATAAAGAATGGTGTTTGTTCTTACTAATCTTAGAATATAGTCTTCTATCCGACTTCTCCGAAAGATCATAGATATTAAGTTGTTGAGATACACCTATTTCAAAAAACGTTGTCGCAGCCAAAGCAACAAGCCAAGTCCTCAAGGCAGTAATTCATCCATCTAGATGCAGCCATTTTAGTCATTTTACAATAACAGGTTTCTATGCTTCCTAAATTCAAAACTGAGCTAACATCCTGACCACAGACGTTTGCTTTTGGTCTCTGGGGTCTTGTCGCTTGTTGCTTTTTGGCAGCGACAACGTTTTTTGAAATAGGTGTATATAACGTCTTTTGTTGTCATGCGTTGTTCTATCTCTGTTTTATCAATCCAGATGGTATTAGTGCTGTGGATAAACAGGATAAGCCATGATAATCAAGAAGGCTCAGACTTTTTGTGTATTAAGTGTGATAGCGGGCGTGAGAGTAGAACTCTTTCAGCAGTAAAGACTGTTGTTACCCGTGGCTGGCGTCTCGATAACCTGCCGTGAGCGGGTCGGTCATCTTCAGAGTCAAGCGTGGCGATCAACAAGTGTAGAAGAAATGTGACTTGATGACTGAATATGATCACATGAGATCAAGCGCCATTTAATAAATACTTCAACCCCAGAAAACTGGAATGGTTGAAAGATGTGATGAATGTGATCACACTTTTGATTTATGTAGCGTCAGTTCTGCTGTCAGACTGTCCTTTACATACAACAGTCATGAAAACAGACTTTCAGATCTTTGCTAACGACAGACAAAACACAGAAGTGTGTATCCATCTGCGCATGCGTGTACTCAAAAAAGTGTACTACCACTGACTGGGCTATAAAGCGAGCCAGCTGTTCCAAGCCATCGCGGTCTCAGTCTAAGTTTCCCTTGCTATATGACGATTTTTGTCAAATTAAGCACGGCCTGAACTAAAGTCTAAATCGGTCTTAACGAAAGTTGAAGCTCGGTTATTAAGAGTTAAAAACAATTTGTATTCGAATTCGTTCTACAGCAAGTTTTTTCCCTTAAAATCTCGGCTACCTCATTTTGGGCTACCTGTGGTGGGACGTGAGGCAGTAAAATGATGTAATGGTTATGAGGACAATGACTGACAGCAGCTGCAGTTACAACTTCCTTGTAAAATATTTCTGACGAAACCTTGATGAAAAATAAGTAAATAATAATCAATGTCAAAGAAAAGAAAGCTCTGAAACTGAGTCTACGATATTAGGTGACGTCATTTAGGGAATTCCCCCAGACCAAAGTGCGTCACGACAACACACACATACGTACAAGCAGGCTCGACTATGACGGAAGCGTTTTGTACATAATGTAAGTACTTTGGCATAATATAAATAGTTACTGAGATGATATTAGTAGGGGAATAAATTCGAATCTTCTGAAAAAAGAGCTTTACGTCAAAAGATCCTTTGAACAGGCAAAAGGAAGGAGGTTGTGCTATCTTTTCGAGAAGAATAAGAATATAGACACGTATTTTCCGGCTTTGTAACTTGCTGATGCATTTCGTGCTATAACTGTAATCGTATCAAGAAATATGATCTTGCAAAGATTAACTTTTAGAATTTGTATAGTGAGTCCATGATATCTAATATTAAGTGAATATGTCTCGCTGTGTCTTGCTGTGTCTCACAGCGAGACACAGCGATTATGATCTATGGCCAGTCTAAGCTTGGTAAACCTTGAGGTATTATGTAAAAGTGAGCTTGTATAATACCACCAAGAAAGACAAACAACAAGTTTGAACATATCACTACACTAATAACTCTATACACCACAGGGAACCCAAGCTGGGCTATAGTGAATGTTAAGAAAATTCAAGAAAAACGAAAATAAAGATGCAGCAAAATTTTGCACAGAATTGAAACACCCTCTAGAGTGTTCACGATCAGTTTTTCAAAAAATAACTTTCCCAAGAAATTATTTATTTTTAACATTCACCATAACCAAGCTTGGCCTCCAACCTTCAGTTGAACACTGGATGCATTCTATGCGGAAGCATCATATCAAGGTCAATCAAGTTCCCTTGCCGAATAACTACGACTAACTGATATAAAATTATCAAACCCGCCGCTTTTCCAAGATGAGGGCGAGCAAGGAAACTATTAAATGATGGCCATCAAAGTCGCTTTGTTCTTCTCTTCGGTTTTGGATGGATGACGACAGATTTGCTGATGAATCAGGAACCCAAGAATGAATGAATGGATGGATGAAATGGGATGACTTAATGATTGAACGAGCGAACTAACTGACTGACAGACAGACAGGCAGACATGCAGACGGTTAGATAGACAGACGGACTGACTACCCAGCCACTAAATGGATCCTGGGTGAATCGATCGATGAATGGATGAATTTCATGACGCAATAAACCATTTCAGACTGACTGTTATCAGAACTATTCCGACTATCAGTTACCATAGCCTTTGAGTGAATATTTTTATTACTTGTATTAACTCTGAAATGGCTTTCCAATCCGTCTGTCATTGCAGGGCGTACATTTTCTCGAGATTTAGTGATTGGTTAAAAGCAGAAGCCATTTAAATGGCACGGTACAGGAATTTTCTCACTCACTCGTTCCTCTAATTAGTCCGTAAAAAACTACTTCAGTAAGTTTTGAAAGTAAGAAGTATGTAATACTTCATCCGCTGTGCTCATTTTCACTTTCCCATCCTGGGGTGAGTAAGTGAAAATCCGTTAAAACTTTTTCTTACGTATTAAACGTTGATAAAAGCTATTTTTGATTTTGGTTACGGAAAATTTTAGAAAGAAAACTCCCAATTATGGTATTGCTATTGCCACCAATCCATTGCCCTGTGTCTTTTGGTAGTCAGTCAAGCGGTCAGCTTTTACCAGCCTAAAAACCCCAATTTATGTAATGAACTATCGAAAAGTATATTTCGAGTAGTGACAAAATAAAATGTTTTCTGAAATGATACAATATTTGACTTCACATTTAACGAGCCTTGCGATTTTTTTGGTGAATTCATGGCCGAAAATAAGATTCTATTTTGTTGACTCTAGTGGTTTTTGAACGCATGACCCAGCACCCTGTGCGTACTTTGATCATGACATCATCACCATTAACACGTGATGTAGGCCATAGTAAAACAACAGATGTCAAGAAGTTGACAGATGAGTATCACGTGATGGCTACGGTCAAGGTCGTTGGCCGTACCAAAGTACAAAATATTGAAGTCAGCACGCACACACAAAAACACAAAAGAAAGAGATAAAGAAGAAAAAACGAACAAACAATCAAAGGAAAAAAGGAAAAAAAGATGAAAGGGACCCACGTGCAAAACATATCTATAGCCAGCAACCTTTTATGCCATCTTACACATTTCCTAAGATAGTTTTTTAAATATGCCTTTTCCTGGGCCAAGAGCTGTTCTGTCCTAGGTGTTTTCCCTGGTAGTTTCCCTCGTATACTTTCAGTTTCACTTTTGGTTTTAATTTACAGCTTTAGAATATCAAACTTTCGGAAACAATATTCAATGACTGAATTATTCACTTTAGAAGTCTTAATACAGTACGACATATTATTTGAGTTACGATGCAACTTGAAGATGTAAACTTACTTTTGAAAAAAACTTCCCTATCAATTTGTCAAGACTATCAATTCTTTCCTTATAAGTGAAATAACATCTCTGTTGCTTCAATCAGTAAGTAAAAAATGTTTTAAAGTTTATGACTACTTTTATAGACTGAGATTCCCCAAAACATATATTCTTGATTAATCTATTCCCTTGCTTGAACAAGTTTCAGAAGCTTTCTAGTAGTCCCTCGATCAGTCAAAAGCCAATTTTTTTCTGCTTGAAGATGAAGACGAAACACAACTTCTTGAAAACTTTCCCGAATTATCCCCAACCCCAAACGAAACCTTAACCTGTAGTCGAATTTCGAAAATGAATTTAACATTCCAAACTTGCTGTTTTTAGGGGAAAGTCCCTCAGGAAATAGCTGCACGACTACAGCGTCTAAGTTGCCTTTTTCATAAGTATAATCCAAATTTTTTCCCCTTGCTGACTCATTCTTACATTTTTGCGGCCCACGTTACAAAACTAAAGCATTAAACTAACATTAATTCAATTTTTAAGGAAGAAATCGTAGGAGTTTTACATAAGCACATTTCAGCGTTTTTGCAATTGTTTTTGTCAAGTTCAAGTTTCGGGGAATCCCCTAATACATATTCATGAGGGAAAATTTGCATGTAACCATAATCCCCTTCGCGTCATCTTGATCAGTGATTGGTTAATCACCTTGAAAGTCAGGTTGTGATTGGTTGATATGATCACGTGCGGACGGGTTGTTTCCCTGGGACTTTCCCTTCCGCACCAGAAGCTTGTCTTTTATAGCTGTTCCGCCATTTTTGATCATTTTGCATTGAAACGTACTTTGGGTTTTAGATTCGATATTTTGAGTTCCCATCCGTTGATCGTGGTTCATTCTTGACACACAAAGCCTTTCTAAAGCTATTACCCGAGAGAAAAGAGAGAAAGAAGACAAAAGTACGACGATATGTCCAATCTTAATGAGAAAAGAGTATTAACACCAAGAGGAGCAGCCATGCAACGGGAATTTATTAACCCTCATCGTATAGCAATTCTAAACAAGATGGAACAAGGTAAGAACCTGACTGTAGACCAGTGTGATTCAGGACTTGGCGATAGCTTCAAGTCACAAGACGGAAGCTTCGAGCGTGATGAGCAAGAAACAGCAAACCTTCTTCAAAGTTTGACGATGATCGAAGAAGATAGTTTACTAGTCAGCGATGACCAAGCCATGAAAAACCGCCATCCTGGACCCTGCAAGTCTCTTCCAATTTCTGATCAACCGCCTGCTCCAGTAGTACAAAACTCTCCGTCTCAAAATAGCCCTATCGGAAACGTTATGAACTTTGCACAAAGCAATGATGTTCGCTATCTCCTCGCTCCTATGAGAGAAAACCTTATGATGCAGAATGAAGATGGCGACACGTAAGTTGATATTTGATATTTCGTAATTTTCCAGGTGTTGCGCTATCGCTAAACTTTTAAAAATTAATATTATATTGTTGGAAAATACCTGTACTTTCAAAGCCAAATATTATTTACTCGAAGTTTCGATTCAGGATTTGGTTTTAGAAGAGTATTTTAATAAAGAGTATTTGTAATATTTTTGTTGATGAATATCAGTCGCATAATAAAGCTGTTAGACTAACGGTTATAATCTTTTTACGCAGTGCACTACACCTCGCTATCATCCACGAAATTCCCATTATAGAGGCTTTAATAAGTGTCGCACCAAATAAAGAATGTCTTAATATTTTTAACGATCTAAGACAGGTAAGAACTGAAAATTTGCAAAGAGATATTACAGGAAGTTATTCCTTAAGATGATACTCTTGGCTATGAGGAAGTTGGAATATTTAAATTTTCCCTCAGCTGTTTTTCCGTCTTTCTTTTTGTGCATTTGAGTGAACTTTTGTTAAAATATTTTATTGAAATTTGATGTTTTTGTTAACAGACACCGATGCATCTTGCTGTAATCACCAAACAGTCCTCTGTCATCAATGCCCTAATGAGGAATGGGGGAGCAATTGATGTAGTTGACCGTTATGGAAGAACACCGCTGCATCTTGCATGTGAGAATGGAGATATGGCCTGCATTAATGTTCTTACTAGTCCTCTTAGATGTGACAGTGGGATTCATGAAGAGGTTCGGGCATACCTTGTTGCAATGCTGAATGCTAGAGATTACAAAGGTATATAAAAAATCTTTATTCTTTAGGTGTGAATACTAACCCCAAAAGAAAATCTATAAATGCAAACCCTTAATAGTGGTATATACCATGGTATTTCATGGAAATAAGTGGAAGGCTTGCAGGGATAGTCACACTAATTTCCACAGACATGTCCAAACAAATCTTAGTAACGGTATGCATTGTCTGAAGTGAAAGTAAACGGCGATGGTGGGGAAACACCTGGGAACATCAATGCTTATTGCCAAATGGGAACATTTTGCTTACTTAGAAGTGAAAGCTCCTTCTAGCTCTGAAATTTGTCCAGGTTATTTTCCCAAGTTTTGTCATTTCCAGTTCTGCATAATTAAATCATTTTGAATTGTTTTATAGGATTTTCTCCTCTTCACCTGGCTGCAAAGGGAAACCATATTGATGCAGTAGCAATACTTATAAACCTTGGAGCTGATGTTGATTTACCGGTAAGATTAACATTGTGCAGCTAAGAAATGTTATATATGCAATAAACAATTATCCTTTTACAGACTTTCTCAAAATCTCTAATGTAATTTCATTTGTTTTCAAAGGATGGAACAGCTGGAAGAACTGCAGTTCATCATGCTGTTGAAGACAATAATTTTGGAATGCTGAGAGAATTGCTGTTCAACTATAAAGCAAATGTAAATGCTCAGAGATACGATGAGTGCACACCATTGCACATTGCGGCAGGGCGTGGTCTTATAGAAATGTCAGCTATGTTGATAGCTGCTGGAGCAGATCTGTCAATTCCCAATCACGAGAATGAGACACCACTGGATAATGCAACCGATGAGGTTAATATGCCATTTCTTGAGCTGTAATTAAGTTGATTTAATTATAAAAATGTTGAGATTTGGCTTGATTTTTCCTCAGGGTGATATTAATCATTTATTTTTTTAAATTTTTCTATAGGTGTTGAATGTTTTCAAGGAATATCTGTAATGATCAAGAAAAGCCAGCTCCTGTTGGGGTCTGATTATAAGAACAATCAGATATGAAGGTGGAAATCCTGCCATTCCCAGCTTCATGTCGGAAGAAGCAACTGCTCCATTCCACGTGCCATTCAATCAGTAGTGTGGGTACCTGCTAAGGAGCTTTTCAAACATTTGCCTGCTTTATCTAACTGGCCTTTGCAGATGGAAAATCCTACTTGCTATAATGGACCAGCAAGCCTCACAAAGGTTATATATTAAACCTTTTAAATTCATTGCGTGATTGGGGTGTCATATAGAATCCTTTGAATAATTTGGCTGTTTTACATCTATATTTTAATCCTGAAGTTTCAAACTAGACCACATTTAACTTATTATATGGCATATCCAATCACAGACATAGCTATTTCTTCTGAAAAGTTTGTTTTTTCTAATTTTTGATTTGAAATTCCATGGTTAAAAGCTGTGAATGTTTAGAAATATATTTAATTCCACTTGTTGAATGTTTGCATTTACAGTACAATGGATAGATAGTTTTAGTCATCTCATTCAGGGTTTGCATATAGAAAAGTGTTTATTTTAGAATCATTAAACTTTGATCGATATTCACCAAATGTAGGGAGAATTTGTACAGTTTGTTAGTGTTACAAGATTATCAAAACGTTGAAAAAAGATAAACATTAAAAAAGCAAATAAAAAAGCATTCACATAAAAGAACTTTGTAGGTTTTGCTTGTCTTTGTGCTTTGGCATACTTTTAAATGGAAATAAAAAGAAAACAGGGTACATAAAGCTGAAAATTGCTCTAAAATATGGAGAAAGCTGGCATGAAATGAAAGAGATTCTGAAACACCAAGAAAGATTCTTTTTTTTATCCACCTTGTTTCTCTTCTCTACCTTCTCTAAATTATTGTAATAATTCAAGCACTACACTTACCAGTAATTAATTACAACTGGTTGTTACGCCTTAAGTTAAATAAGTTGGAAATGCTAGAGTGTACCAATTCAGGAAGACTGCCAAGATAAAAAGAAGGCAAAGTTTACTCAAGCTTACAATTCGTGAAGAACTGGAGAAACTGTAAAAATATATTTGCCACAAAGTTTCAAAAGCAGGAACAAGTAAAAGCTTCAAAGCTAAAATTGCATCAAATAAAAGGCATACTTGTGCTGGAGAACTTGAAAAACGTTGGACAATTTTCCCCCAAAAAAATTGAGTGAAAGTTTTGACAGCTTTGTAAAAGCAACGTGCCAATAGTAGTGTGTTGGTCTTCCTGTGGTAAAGTCACTTGGGGAGACTGGCACCCACTATGGATCGCGGGCTCACTACCGGCTGATGCAAGGTTTCCCAGAAAGAAAGAAAAAAAATATTGAATGTTTTCTGTTTACACAAGAAAACTAGCGAAATCTTTGACCGATCGTTTAGCTATCTGGCTGTCCTTGAGAAGAAACATGGCAGCGACCGTAGATGACAGTAGCAATGGGACTTTAGAGGAGAATTTTGAGCAAGTCGTGACGATGGAGACGGTGATAGCTGCAGACAATAAGGGCATAGACTATGATAAACTCATTAGTAAGCAGGATATATCCTTAAAATTATACAGAGAAAATAGAAATGGGGTAAAACAAACTGCTGAAATACCAAGGATGAGTCTTTAAATTTCTAAAAAAAAATTTTTTTTGGGGGGGGGATTTTAAAGCCAGCAAAATGTAATACCAGAAGCAGGAAGACTAGCTTAATTTTTGTGGTCAGCTTTTACAGCTTTTAAAAACTTCTATTCGTTTTGTTTTTATTAGGAGATTTTGGTTGTTCTGCACTAAGTCAGTCCCATCTTGAAAGAATTGAAAGATTAACTGGTAAACCAGTCCACCATCTTTTGAAGAGAGGTGTATTCTTTTCTCACAGGTACAGTTTTAACTAATATTGTCTTGGCAGGAAGGCATTTATTTATTTTGCATGAGTAGGTATTCCAGATTTATCAAAATGGAGTATGATGTCATGGGGAAAACCCAAGTCAATTACATATAACAGCTGATGTAAACCATTAGTAATGTATAATAGACATTAATATACCCTCCCCTTGCACCCTCCATGGTGTGCGATGGCTGGGTGGTCACCCCCCCCCCCCAATGGTGTGGGAGGGTTGGGTGGATGAGTGTGTGGGAGGGAAAGGAATAAACTAGCAGGTGATAGGTGTTTCAGAAACATCTCTATCCTAGACATCTAAAAGCAAAGGGTTATTATAGCTAATATATTCTGATTTTTGCTGTTTTGGCTTACAAATTAAGCTATTCATACCCTTCTACCTTCATTGGTCAATTGCAATCATCTCCATGTTCATTCATACTCACTGAGTCTTCAGCCCAGACAAATAATAGCAAAGGGATTTTGTTATTTTAAGCTATTTTAATCACTTGCTGTTTCAGCATTCAAATATAGTCTTTCCACCCATTTTCTTCTTGATAGTCATTTGTGCATCACCTGATCACATAGATAATTGATTTTTTTTCTGAAAATAATAAACACAGCAAAAAATATAGTAATGGTAGTAAATTATTAACTGAAAATTTTCTTAAATTCTCTTACAGAGATCTAGATGCTATGCTTGACATGTATGAAAAAGGGCAACCATTTTATCTTTACACTGGCAGAGGACCGTCTTCAGAGTCTATGCACTTGGGACATCTTATTCCCTTTATATTTACAAAGTAAGACTTAAGCATTTGCTTTAATTTATCAAACAATAAGGTTATTATAATATGGGTTAGCATGAAGTAACGTTTGTTGTCTCTTACTGCTGTGAGGGTTAGGTACTTTTGGATGGCACATGTGGACAGAGTTCACTTGATAGATTGCTCTCTTACTTAATATGAGGGCTTTTCTCCTTGTTCTCTGCTTTTCCTCCTGCCATAAATATCAACATATGAGATGAGTACGCTTAATATTTTGTCCTTAATTTATTATTTTCCACCAATAATTCTTCAGGTATCTACAGGAGGCATTCAATGTTCCATTAGTCATTCAACTGACAGACGATGAAAAGTTCTTTCTGAAAAAGAATCTTACAAGCGAAGAAACTCACCGATTAGCCTATGAAAATGCTAAGGACATAATTGCTCTGGGATTTGATGTAAAAAATACCTTCATTTTTTCAGATATTGATTACATAGGGTATGTTTAATTTTGTTCTTTAGCTAAAACTCTCATTTTACTATTCTGTGTTTCCTTTGATTTCTGGAAAATCTTAATGTATTCTCCTTTTTTTTCAGGAGCAGTCCATTCTTTTACCAAAATATTATAAAAATTCAAAAATGTATTACATTTAACCAAGTCAGAGCCACATTTGGTTTTGTAGAAACAGATAGTATAGGTAAGTGGTGCACAATCTTTGCATTGTCTCACCATTTTGAGATACCAAACTTTTCGTTTGTCCAAAGATTTATACAGTTATTTCAGAAAAGGTTGTCAGTCAGAGATCTGAAATCTGGAAACTGAGAGGAATTGAGGGAATGAGCTGTGAATTCATTTTTAGATTAAGTTTTACTTTCAAATTCAGTTTTATTTTTTAGTAGTTTGTAATCAGTAAATAGTTAAATATGACACTACCATTGAACGATGACCTGCACAGATGAATTGCCTGGCCCAGATTTCAGATTTCAGATTGCCAAACAACAACCTTTATTGAAATAGGTATATACTACCAAAATCAGTAGAGTGTCTTTTTCAAAAAGAAACTGACAGATGTTTTATGACATGGCATGACAGGTTAAGTGACATAGACAGTGGGGTTGCCCCTTCTTATTTATCATTGGTATATGATTGAACAATTATGAGTATCAGCTTAATTTCACTCAGGATTAATTCTTCACATGATATTTTCAATATAATGTTTCAGGAAAAATAGCCTTTCCTGCTGTTCAAGCTGCTCCTTCTTTCTGTAATTCATTTCCTGAGACCTTCGGAAACAGAAAAGATGTGCCCTGTTTGATTCCATGTGCTATTGACCAGGTAGACTACTACTTTCTACATGATAACTTCAACTATAAGTAGTATTTAAAAAACGAGTAGCAGTGTTTTATCAAATGTAAAAGCCCGAGGCATAGCCGAGGGTTTTTGATATTTGATAAAACACTTGCTACTTGTTTTTTAGATGGCTTAAAAAACGTCTAGGTTAGTTGTCATTTTCTACTGAAATTTTAATGAATGAACTAAATTTGGCAGAGAAAATCCAAGTTAAAGTTTATGCAAAT
>JAAAQI020002684.1:0-20497 GCA_011800005.2 Stichodactyla mertensii | reverse complement strand
GAACACGGGCTGCAATTTAATGTCAATCTTGGAGCCTAGGTCTCTCAACTGCTTTTTCACAGCGTTTGCGGATTTTTAAAATATTTGTATTTCAAATTACGAAGCTTCTCTGGTATCATGAACCACCCAGTAACTATGCGCAATCTTTGCCCAATTCAGAAGACATGCCATTCCCTTGAGTATTATTTCTTTGTAATGTTAAGTGAAAAGGTACAGTCTAATAACGTGGATGGTTTAGTCTAATGCGTGGACGTAACGTTAACAAGCCCCAAACCACGCCCAGTACATGATAAGTCCTACCCACCTCTGCTATTAAGCTACCGTGTCCAGACATGCACAGATATCGGCTCCCGTCCGAAGATTTGATTCGAACTTGAGCCTTGAATCCAGCCGACTCCAGCACCAATTGAGCTGAAGACAAGAAAGATAGAGTTTGATGTTAAACAAAATTGGGTTTGGATAGGTTTAAGGCTTGGACACACGATTCGAGGTTGCCTGCGACGTTGCTTGCAACGAGGAAATTTTTTGCGATTCTAATTTCTTTTCTCAGTTTCTATTTCATCATTCTTCAGCATTCTCATGAAACATCTACCAAAAACTGTGGGGTAGTTTTCCAATAGACCAAATCCACTGGGGCGTGATGTTTACCCATTTCAGTACACGTGTCATTCCCTTAAGAATACGATTCTTTGTTTGAGGCTCATCCATTATTAACATATCTTCTCAAACGCTACCGAGAAACAAAGAATCAGTACCCAAGGAAATGACACGTGGTCTGAAATGGGAAAACAGTTACGGCCAAGTGGGTTTGGTCCATTATTTTCGTCTTCTTACCATTCGGATCTGAGCGATTACCGGACCCATCCACACTTTTACTATTGATCCTGATGAACTTGCCGCTGTTTTTGGAGTACAGTTTAACCGCTCGATCCACACCAACCCCTGAGCCTGTCACGAGACTGGGATTAATCCCAAGACTTGCTAACGCCTAAAGACAAGAAGCAGAAATAATTGATCTGATTGGCTGATCATCCATACGATGAGGAAACATTGAGAAAACTTAGCTTTGGTTACTGCCGCCGGCGACAAATAGTACAAGGTTTTTGATAATGTTGCGAACCTTGGTGAGCATTGATGATATTAACACTAGAACGCCGGCGCAAGGAAAGAGGTGAAGCCTACAGTCTTACATTTCTTCCTGATTACTATGTATATGTGTTCCTTTGAGCTATAGATCCGGCGATTATAGTCGAATGAAAAAGAGAGAGAATTTTATTCCCAACCTTTTTTCTTTTCTTTCTCTTTTCTTTTTCTTTTTTCTTTTTCTTTTTCTTTTTTCTTTTCCTTAGAGCACTTGTCAGTTCCTTGAGAGGTATTTCTTTCTTTATCGTGAGTACATTCATCGAAGCTCACAAAAATGTCTAAATTCTCAGTTTTGGAGCAATATTACATTTGAATTCAGTAACAATAGTCTTTTTGCCTAGAGGGGGGCTGGTGCATTTGGAGTTTTACTTGCATGAATTTTGGTGACCCCTCCCCCTAAATCTCCTATTGTCTCTCTTAGCCCCCTCTCTTTTGAACCTAAGAAATGCTGACCCCTCCCCCCAGGAATACCAGCCCCATCCCTCTTATTAATGACCGGTACCTTACTGCGGCAAAGAAAGAAATTTTCAAGGTAATAGCGTGTGGTCTGAAGTAGGAAGAACATTCTTAACTGGAGTCATGGAGTGAAGGTCTACTTTAACAATGTTTTTATAGTTTCAATTTTAGTATCACTAGGCTCTCGGCTTGATATCTAGGTAACTAATTTTGTTTGACTTTTGGTGGAATTTATCGATAAGTGTCTGCAGTACATTCGCATGCAACGTAAGCCAATCAAAGGTTCCTTTTAGCGGTGAAACCCAAGAAAAGCCACAGAAATCCCTCCACAGGAGCGGAAACTCAAAACCCTGTTAATTCTCGTTGGTGAGCAGCTGATAGCCTTATGTTGTTGAGAGCCTTCTCTTTGTGGAGCATCAATGCGCCGCGATAACCGACTGACCTGACTAGGATTGTCTGGCATGTCTGGTAAAGGGAGAGACTGCTTTCACAGTATGGCTTTCTTTATCCTTTTTGCTTTCTTTCCTTTTTTGTTTTTTCTTTCTCCTTCATCTTAACAGATTATTAACAGACTTCTTTCTTGCTTCGCTTTTCTTTTTCTTTTCTTTTCTTTCCTTTTTTCTGTTCTCTGTCTGTCTGTCTGTCTGTCTCTTTAGTTCTTAACATCTTGGTAATAAGATCCTCCGCTGTTATTCATGCTAATATCTTCTCATTACCATAAAAGAAATAATATTCAAGGGAGAGACCGTGTGGCATTTAATGGCAGGCATCACGCGCACATAAAATCTTATTAGTCTGCTTTCTGCTCTCACATGAATATATTCTAACGGTTAGAGCATCGCATGGGGAATCACTTATTCACAGTCGGACTAAGCTATAGTGATTAATTAGATTGTGTTCGATTTGAAAACAATCCGACGATAATCTTGATCTTACTGTTTCAAATTTTGCCATCACTCCTCCCTCTTCCGGATGTCTTTCGATGATGATAAAAGTTCTTCAAATGAGATTAAATGTTCGCCAAGCTAAGGGAATAACGAAAAAGAAGAACCCCTAATATCGACTAAGCATATGGAGAACACTGGATGTAGAACGCATACAAATTGTGTTTGTTTTACTCCGTGTTTATTGATGTATCTTGTGTGGTCTTAATGTCAACGAAGTGTGACGTCTGCTAATCTGTGTTTGTGTCTGTTTTCAGTGTGACTCGATAATGGGGTACTTTCGCACGCCAGCCCGTTAAGCCGACCGCCGACCGCGTGCCAACCGACCACCCGGCCAACGTCTTACTCAGGTACTGTGAAAGTTAGTGCCTCGTTCTTGTTTTCAGAAATAAGAAATCATTTGCTTGTGCAATAAATAAACTTATTGGCCCTACTTCAAAAAACAAAACATTCACGAAGCTCATTATGCATTGATACCTGTCAGTTAGAACATTTTTTTTTTTGAACTGTATCATAACCACAAGCACTTCCTGTCATCCTACGCAGGTCTTTGTTCCTTTCGAGCTCTTCATCAATATGTAAAACAAACTTACATGTGCAAAATCTACTGTGAAAGGTTATACTCTCTGTGGCTGTGGTCATCGGGCATCTTAAAAATGTTATATCATTGCTCTTAGTATAAACGAGAGCATAAAGAATCTTTGCCGGCTTCAAGGTCGAATGAAACTCAAGTGCAGTCGTTAATCACAGCCAATTTAGACAAAGAAGTCCATTTTTTGTGGGATTCAGCTATTTCAAGATCGTTTTTTTTCGCATGTGGGGTATTTTGCGGCTCTCTCTATTGATATATCAATGAAGTGTTGACGTAACTACAAGTGTCCACTGCTCTAAAGTGACCAACGTAAAACCTCGCCAGCTAAGACAAAAGAACCCGCTCGCGCATCGACAGCCAGTGTCCTAAAACAGTTTTCATCGATAACACACGGAAGCGTCAGAGTTCTGTGTTTAGTTCAATACGTAATGTTTTTGTCGCCAAATCATTACTTTGGGCTTCTAGTTACATTCTAAACTTCATTTTCTCCCGAAAACAGCCCTACGCCCTTCCGTCTTAGTGTTAATCACATTTCCCGTTTTTCAACTTGCGACTGTGAGCCACGTTTCTACGAGGTAGGGCGGCTTGACTGTGTGCATGTCAAATCACCGGCCTCGCTATAGTATTTTTTTTCTCCATACGCTTGGCATCTGCCCAAGAGAGAGGGATGAAAGAACACTACACGGGGTCTAAAAATGAACTTCGATCTCCCAGGTTAATGTGTTATGATCACTAACAATAAGTAACTTTTGGGTTTTGAATTCAGAGGAAAACTGACAAAGCTCAGCTTAAGTTTGATAGAAGTTATTTCAAGTTAACTTGGTATAAATACAGAACAACTTAGAAACTCGATCGATTTTGAAACAAGAATAAGGTTTGCCTTTCAAAATTCGCATCGATAAAATTGTCTTTGAAAACCCTGCCTAGTTGCAGTACAGCGTCGGAATTCAGCTTAAAGTGAAAAACACTCCCATTCGAACATATTGTACATTGTACAAATCAGAGAATGTCGGTATTAAATCTTCCATGGATTTGTGAATCTAACTGGAATACTAGCATCACGCAAGAAATTTAAGGCATTACGCTATGCATTTAGTTATTTTAGACACAGTGTCCAACAGATATCTTACCGTGGTGGAAAACTTGTAAGGAAGCGTTGGTTTTGCCATACTCCTGCAACACAGAAAAGATACTAATCTATCAATGATAAACTCGACAATCAATTGAAACATTTTGCGATAATAAGCTAATGAGGGTCAAGCAATTACTCCGAGATCCAAATCTTCAGCACTGAACTATATTCTACTTACACAGAGAAAGTCGATGTAATAAAAATGAGTAACTGTTGTAGAAAGTTTGACATGTTTTCAAAAACTAGTTTTGTCCTCTGTTCTGTTCTGTTCGAGTTCGTTCTTTGCTGTGTACTCGTCAGAGTCAAGTTGTTAAAGAGTGTTTAACTTCCAGTGGAGTATTTATTAACATACAGCTGTGGTAATTTTAGCACTAATATATGCCTCGTTTGGATATTGGAATTCGATACTTGAAATGCCGTGACAGATTGCAAAAACGAGTTGATTACGACAGAAAACCGATGAATTTCCGATCAGGAACGTAATGAATACCCAGAATATCCTCGAGATTTTGAACAAGGAAAGCAAAACAAAAGGAAACAGGGGTCTTCCCGATTCCTCAGCGCAGACGTAGGCGACCAGACTTTGTGGCAATCATTTTGTAAACTTTTCCAACTTGGTCAGAGGCAAGCCCCTTTCCAGTGAAATTACGCTGCAAAAATCGAGTCATCTGAAGTAAGCTCTGTTGAAGGAAACAAATTTTAGCAGCGATGTCAAATCAATTAAAAAATCCTAGTTTTAGAGCATTTGAAATTGGATTCTGAAAAGAAAAATATTCAAAACAAGCGGGGGTGTAGATGACATAGGGTTTTTTTTTACCAAAATCAAATAAACAACTGAATGCGTCATTCTAAAGTTATTTCAACTTTTCTACACATCAGAAATATCTGAATTTCAACCATAATACTTGTTTAAACTTTTTCAAATGTTTAGATATTTTATGCTTAATGCTTAGGAAAATCCACAAGTGGTTCACGAACCATAAAAAAACTTTCAAGAAACGTGGCTTTCTTTATGCGCGATAAATTAGTAACGTACTTTCAAGCTCATGACGTAAGATTTCTTTTTCGTGACGCGTTTGTCCGAAGTGAGTTTCAACTGTACGCTTGTTTGATATTGGTGCACATATCTTAGGCTTGACTAATCAAATTTCTCAAACCGTTACTAGTAATTCAAAGTTATTCTCCAAAAATTATAATTTCAATGAAGCCATTTATGTTTTGAAAAAGTCTTTACTAGTTTACCTTTTACGGCCGCTCTATTGTTTTCCAAAATTCTTCTTCGTGAACGTAAAAGCTACTTATCCCGGCGACAGGTTGCCTATTGATCATCAGAATGTAAACTATTTATTTAAATGAAGTTCACCCTACATTTTGCAAATACTACTGATTGAAATGGTAGAATCAGGGAGGTGGTAGAAAAGCCTATAGGTGTGAACGGAAAGAAAGGTTTTGTCCTTTAAAAAGACCAGATTTCGATACGATTACATCAGTTATGTAACAGCCATGGATTCAAAAACAGAGTCGTGGTGTTTCCAAGATAAGTGTTTGGAGTTTTAGACGGAAGTGAATATTAGAAAATTATTTCACACAAGACTTCTTAAGCAGAATTATCCTTAGTCATTTGCTTTGGTGTATTAATTATTTATTGAAGACTTCACTATTTTTGCTGAGGCTTTGAATTGAAGGTTATCGGGAAAATGCGAGAGATCTTTTATGGCTTCATTATCAAACTAAAAGCCATGGAATTTGCTCATCCTTGGGTACGAGGCGGGTATGTGTTCTTACGGAGGACAAAGCTGGATGTTCAAATATTTGTACGTTAATGTTTGATTTGATAGTTGAATAACGATGATGTCTAGGAATTTAAAAATGAATTTTGGCTATCCAGCGTCATAGTCACACACATATTTAACAATTATTCCACGAAATCGAGTCGTACATGAGCTCATAGCCGACGAGGCGCGCATTTTTTTTATATACACATCCACTGGATTGTGAGAAATATAGAATTTTCATTATTTTCAAGTTAAAACATGAAATAACGTCGGCGAAACGCTCCGCCATTTTGTTTACTTCTCTACTCACGGGATATGAGCTGATATCCTAGTAGTAGAGGAACCAATCAGAGCGCGCGATTGCTCATATCCAGTGGATGTGGATATAATAATATGAGATATTCCTTTATTCATTAAGGTCCTACAAGGATGTACTGAATTAGGGGTTTTTAAAATACGACAAGTATGACTCTAATACTGTTTCAGTTGTATTGTGCAGTTTAAATTTATCTCTCTAGCCATTGGTGAGCCAAAATATGACAGTTAAAATGCGGAAAAATACATCGAAAATAAAAATAGATTTATTGTCGTGGGCAAGGCAAGTTACCCAGTTATAGATAAGGCCGTTCTAAACTTAGCTGACTTAGACTATGGCTTTACACTGGTTGGACCGTCGAACGTCACAGGATAATGTACTGTTTAGATGCATTAATGGACTCGTGAGGGGTAGATGGAGTAACAATTAAACGGCAAGTCCAGCTTGGTAGTTTAACTAACTAGAAAGAAAAAGACCAAGAAATATGACGACAAAGAATTGGAGGAGGAGGAGGAGGAGAAAGTGAAGAAAGAGGAGGAGGAGGAGGAGACTAGAAGGAGGAGGAGGAGACTAGAAGGAGGAGGAGGAGACTAGAAGGAGGAGACTAGATGGAGGAGGAGATCATGGGAGAAGGAGAGCTAATGGCTCGGCAGGCGGGCAAATATTTTGTAGTATTATGTAGTATTTTCATTTTCTTCTCGCGGGCTATCATCATCATAGGCGATGCCAGTTTTGTACGTGGAATTAAAAAGTATAGAAAGGAAATCCAGCCTTTGCCACCATGCCAGCAACCCATCTACCCACCTAGCAGAATATAAACCAGATTGTGTGACGTGTCACGCACTACGGATATACTGATGTCATCACCGCATACTACGTCATAATTCCAAACCACATACACGTCTTCCTAATGGTAGACTAACTGGGAAGAAGTGAAAGCTGTAAGCGGAGACAGTAGTAAAAGAATTCGTCGAAATGCTAAGGAAATAAAGGGACTTAAAGTTCTGTTAATGTTCAGTCAAACGGACAGTCAAACTCGGTTTATTTGGGGTCAGCTGTCCGGTAATGACTGACTAAAATTCATCACGTCTTGTTGACTGGCACTGGACGCTAATTGCTTACGTGAAAAAGCAAAAGGTTGATAGGGATTAATCCGTTCCGATTTGGTTCAGTCGTTAGCCAAAGGGTTTGGTTTGAACGGACGGAAAGTAAGAGTTTTAATGATAGATTTGTGGTAGTTTAATGAAACGAAGTAGCGGGATTTTACGACACTCAAGCTAGGGAAGGAAAAAGGCGTCCAATCCGTTAATAATTCACTCTGTATATTTTTGTTCCGCGATTTCTTTTTTTATTTGTAGTATCTATCTATCTGTCGGTCGGCCGGCCGGCCGGTCGGTTCAATTCGACCAGGATCCCATATTTTCGGGTTGGGCTGGCTGCTAAGAGTTTCTCTATCCAGAACATCATGAGTCCGTTTTGCGTAAGTTTGTCAAGAATCTTTTTATCAACATATGTTTGTTTTTCCACCATGTTTGTTTCGATTTTCTGTCGTAAATCCGGCATATTATGTGCCTGTTGATCTAACCTCAGGTCACCCACGATTTGTCACATCTATTCGATGAACCAGCACTCGAGGACGGAACTGTCCTATAAAATAACACCGAGTGTAATACTCGACAACAGAGGCCCTTCCGCTTGGCTAAGCGGGCTAAGACTACACGATCAGTTAAACGTCATTACCGCCGTGTAAGAAGATTGAAAAGCAGCCAAGAATATGCTTTTCTTCCTGTCCAGTGAATACCATTAACAAAAAATTTTACAACTATTCTAGTGTCCTGTGTGGGCCATTTGAACATCAAGACATTATTGTGAACGTCGTCTATCCGTTCTTATCTCAAGCGTAACGTACTTACAAAATGGTAATGTTACATGAATGCACAGAATATGCTGAATTATAGCACATTTTAATGAAGAGCGTCTATTTTTTTTTCTTGTAAATAACAACCTTTTAAGTAATATTTTCGACCTGATTTCTCACTAGACACCTATTCAGCCTGACTTGAAAAAATATGGGTTCTTTATGCAGTTTTTTACTGGTAGCAATTACAAGAAAATGCCTAGTTTTGAAGCTTTAAACTTTTGAGCTTTCTGCGCAATGCAGTGTTGCTACAACAAAGCTCGTAGCTGCTGCTTTCTTTTTGGAAATCGGTCAGGGGGTAAATTGGACAGACTCGAGCTCGTGAGAAGTGGGCGGGCTACGTGTCGTAAATACACTTCAATTAAGCCGGGCTTGGGGTCGCAAAATTTCAATTAAAAAGGTATTGGTCTCGAACTTGCTAAACAAGCTTAAATCTCTGGCTTAAATTAACCATTCGTCCTTATGGCTATGAGTGAGCTTCACATTCTCCAGTTATTTGTTCCGCGCACAAAACTTCAAGTTATATGAGCTAAGGAGATGCGTTGGGCAGCAGGCTATATTGAGCGGTGTATTATTCTTGCGGCGTTACAAAGACGGACTACAGTAAGCAAACTGAACTTGATAACAAAGTTTCTTTCATTAACGAACCCACACTACATTGGTGAGTTTCAAAATACAGACCAACTGAAGGAGTTCCGTCTTGTACGTTCTGTCACTCTGTTTCCTTAGTTTTAGGTGCCGCTGGGTCGCTGTTCGCATTGAAAGCGCTCAGCGTTTCCTGCACTGTATGGTAGTTTAGTAGCGGCACTATTAACAACTATACAATAACATCGGCAATCAAAGGTAATTGTACCCAAAATTAAAGCTGTAACTATAGGATGTTTTTTTCCGGACGCCGCGATGGACGCATTTTACTTGTTGAGTTACGAGTGCTTTTCCGAAAGCGCGGGGTAACCGCGAAAACTAGATTAAAGTTCAGCTGTGAAATCTGGAGTTTCTTCCTGTGTAATGTAGTTGGTCTATCCTTTTCGTTTCGTACTTTGAGTAAAAAATACCAACATTCTTTGAAAATTTACAACAAACTTTTACAAGGCCTAGGCGGGGATCTGTTATGTTCTCATTTTATTCTTTAAAATAATAGTAATACTGACTAGCGCACAAAGCGCAATGCTGTTCCAGCTTACCGTCGCAAGAAAAACTAGTAATATTATCTGCAGTCATTCCTTCCGCTGAGCCTCTGTCTGTTTCCGCCACTTTAATTCTGCTGGTAGTAAATATCGACATAAACACTAAAGTCCAACCACCCTATATACCAGGTGATGAGAAATTCTTAAATTCTGGGGTTAGTTACTAGAACTCGTGTCTCGCGAGAGGGAATTTAGTCACACTGTAGAATAGGTAGATAAATTTATCTAAGTTGGATGAACTATTTAAGGTGACGCGCACCAAAATAACAGTTCTGCAAATCCGGGGAATTTACTTTACCAGTGAATGTGTAAGGGACAGTCGATTGTATCATCTCAGTAACCTGGGTAACCGTTTATTCATAGATTCCAATTTATGTTAGCCCGTCTAAAATAGAAAATAATTAAATAATTTAGGTGATTCAACAGGCTGTACGTGTGTGAACGTAGCTTTGTAAACGCTGAATTCGGCTTTCCGAAATTCAGAGAAAGACTGGGTACGAACTCTATCTCGTCCCCAAAATCAATCCCACTATCCAATGCAAGACGGCGGCACCTTTTGATTCTGTTAGTCGGGCGAACATCCACGTTCAACATCTTCAAATTCAGACTTGATTGTCAATCTTTATGCGCATGGTACTTCATGTATGTACAAACAAGTGGTCACCAAATAAATTTATATCATAGAGATAAGATAATGTACATATATGACGTTCCTACCTTTCGGTAATAATAAGAAAATTTTGGGAGAAATGCTAGTCAGTTCACTACTGAACAATGTTATAATCGAATCTACAGCGCTATATCTACTGATCCTTTTGAATTTTAATGCAATTTTGGACATTTTATTCCTGAGAGCCTCGGTATATCGTGCTTGAATTTTAATATCTCGAACGTGGCCTATTTCAGCGCCACAATTCTATGCGGCACGAGTGTGTTCCAGTCGGCTGAATACATGGTTCTGATATTCCATAGTTACTGTTGCTATGCCCCACAAGCCCAACGAAGTCTGCTAGAAAACTGCACGCCTGAGAATTCTGATCACAAACAGATTGGTACATTTTATTGGGATTTTTAACAGTCTACAGAAATATGAGAATCAAATTCAAGTAATGCAAGAAACCTTTGTGAAAACAGGCAGTTTATGATCCTGTTTGTGGGACAAGATGTATTCCACTGGGAAAACCAGTGCTACTGACAGTGATTGGTTGGCTATTGTTTGAGCCGGAACCATCAATTTCGGACTGAGGCGAACTGAGCTTTTCAGTGTTTAATTCCACGTTAAATTCTTTCTCTTCGATTCGTTAGCCAATCAGCGCGCAAATTTCAGATGAGCTATGGGATTTAGTATTAAACATAGGTTAGAACCGCTTACATAGCGATTTAACTCCAAAGAAACTTAACAATTTATTGACTAATCGGCTGCACTGAGAATCGAGAAAAACAAGTTCCGAAATAATAAATCAAATCAGGCTTTACCCACGAGAGAGGCATCTTTTGACTCAGTCAGTGGTAAAATTAGATTTTTCTGTTTCTTAAACGATATTTATTTTTTTGCGTCAAGAATAAAAGCCACACGTTTCGTGATTTTTAGCTGAATTTTTCCGCCAACGTTCTTGACCTGACGCGCCTTCATTCCAGTCAATAGGATTCGATCTGTGACCAAAAGGAAATATAGCTAAAAATATATTTACTTCCTCTTGACTTCGCACCAGTGAGATGAGAAGGAGGGTGTATGCTATTGGCGGAACAGAATTCCAGGGATTCCAGAAAACCATTTGACGGTAAAATATTTAACGGGCATGGCATTAATCATTACCACAGGACGACATTGGCGACATTCTGGCACACGACAATAAATGAAAAAATGAGAAAATTCTGCGATCACTTGCTGCCATAAATGGAAATGGCTGGAATGGCACAGAAAGCTGCGTTGATAATGTGAAATAGTTGGTTTTAATATTAGGGCTAGGTGGGTGCATTCGTTCAGTTAAACTGGGATCGTTTTGGCGGGAATTCACAGATGATACTTGTGTACTTGCCAAATTATCCAATATGAACGCACGTAAATTAATTATAATGATTTTCTTTTCAAAGCTTTTAAAGAATTTAAGTTGTAGGATTTTCTTCAGCCGAAGTTTATTTTCGCCTAAACGACTGAAAATGTTTGATTACACTCCTAGGCTCTCGTAAACTAATATAAAGCTTCAAAATTCTAATTCGTTATCACAAATTGTCACTATAAACCCCGCCTATAGTCTACACCTTTTACCTTACAATTTACCAAACTTTCTCTTCTGTTTCGATTTGAAATGTTAGCAAAATCTTTAAAATCCACACAGACTTTGATTCACATTTGTCTAAAGGTCTTTACACCCGAGAACTGGTCCAATATCTAGTTGCACTGAAGCAAAATGATGCTGTAACATCTGAGACAAATAACCGTTCAAGATTTTCATTTTATCTATATAGTTAAAAATAATTATATACAGTTAAAAATAAGTATTGTGCTAGTGTATTCGATGCTGTATATGGCGATATTGATAACATAGTGTTTTAGCTTTTGATGAGCTGTTACTTTCAACCATCATTGACATCACCGGTGACATCATCGTCTGACGAAACAAATTTTACAAGTAACGGCATAAATTGTGCGATCTTTTGGTTAGAACCACGTGCCTTGAAGTTGTTCCAGAGAAGTGAAAGAATTGTTTAGAATCGGCTAGAAAAATAACTGAGTTAATGGTGCATTGAGAAAAGAATTAAGCGATCGGACGTCGTCTGATCGGAACAGTTGCCAGGCCTTGTGCGCGTTTCTTTCGAACTGTACCAAACAGACCACAAAAGATGTGAATAAATTGAACGAAATAATGAGCACTGAGTTGGTGAACTTTAGTGAATCCACAAAAAACTAGAAATTTTATTGCGGGGAATAAATAGTAAAAAAATATTGGCAAAAGCTTTGGAACAGATTTCCTTTTTTCAAACTACTGTGCCATCAGAGACGCCTGTTTGGTGTGCACTTGTATGGTTTGTTGGTGGAATCTTCCACTGACTGTGTGTCGCAATGTCTGGCTAGAAGAATTCAGTCATTTACATGAGTGCAGTGTCATAGACTGTGTTGTTTACAGGACTAATCAAATTCTGTTTGAAATGTAATTAAAGGGATTAAAACAAGAACAAAGGTGTCTTTCGCCACGCCATCGCATATTCACTGAGTTTGTTTTTGACGTCTTGAATTGGAAAAAAAAAGTGCATGCTTTAGGAAAAAAACCCCAATAATTTACGAGTCCAATTCAGTCACGATGTCTTCATTTGTCTGCACCAAAAAGCCTTTCAAGTGCTCAGTTAGCCACACAACCACGTGATTTATACGCACGTGGTTTATGTACGTCTCACTTTAGCTGTTAACTGACTTTTTTCTTTATGAAACGGATGCAAAAATATGGACTGTTCTATAATTTATTTTGTTCTTAGTTTTAAAAAGAAAAATACGATCAAACTCGAGGATTAGTCGTTCAAATGAGCCTCTCGATTTCTTTACGGTTGCTTGCGCATTCAAGCTTCCATGCCTATCATGGCTCATCAATCACTATCTAATATCATTATGTCAAGTGATCATGCATGGAAGCTTATGATCATTTTATCAGTGTAACATATGACAATAATTAACCGTATCTAGCGGCTATGTAGTGCTGAACTGAAAGTCAAAAATGCATACAACGTTAACTCGAGCTTCGTGTAGATCAAATCCTCACACTAACTGAAAGCTCCTCCCCTTCTGAATCCCTTCAAAAAATTATCTCAAAAATACAAATTTTCATGGTAACATACTACGTATGTCTGATTTATTACTACACAGTGGTATGCTAGAGTTAGGTCACCTAGCTTGTTAAATCTTAGACAACCGCTTTTATTCTGTTGTCTTAACTCTCACTGTTTATTTTTCTTTTGTGTCTGACTGAGGGGACACCTAAAGTTACAGAGCAAGCGTCTGAGTCATTCAAAGTCTTCACTGTCTCCCAGTTAAACAAACACAGCAACAATGAAAAACATTGTGTCGAGGATTATTAGCCGTAGTGACACACAGTTGATACCTCTACTACAATCCACTACATCGTCATCATTGTATCCAGGCTTAAACTCTGGAAGACGAGGAGTTTTCAAAGAATGAAATCTTCATTTCGTTCATATAACAGAAAACCTCTTCTGCGCTTGTGATTTTTTTGCCCACACTGATTTTCAGCGTATGACAAAATATCTCACAACTGGCTCGTGCCAAATTATTATAGTGTTGTTGTAGCTAATAATTCATTCTAAAGAAGACTAACGGCTTTAATTGCTCATTGTAATGTCCTTTGAGTCGGACCAGACAGCATTGTGATTGAAATAAGTATCGTCGAGGTATATATGTATGTGGACCAAGGCTGTCTCAGCCAGTACAGTCCAAACCTTTCATCAGTGAAAAGACTACTGACTACTGCATTTGGAGGGAAACATGTTGACTTTAAGTCTGGTGGTTTGGTTTGTATTTTTGACTTCAACGTCTGGTGAGAACGCTGACTTTATGGAAAGGCTCTTTGCTAAAGGATCGAATGGTAAGACTAAAATCTATATAGTTTTTGATTTTATTTATTTTTAGGGAGGATATGGGGAGAATTTAGTGGCATTTTAAGAAGAAAAATATTGTATTTATCGCTTAGTGTTCGTATTCCTGTTCACTAAACACTAGAGTATTTCTTATGTGAGGCGTGAACAAACCTCTTGCTTTTAGCGCGTACGGTCTCTATGATTCTAAGCTCCAGATACGCAATAGAGTGCTTTCTTTTTTCCAATCAATTTTCTTTCATGTAGCTAGAACGGGGAGTCGGCTTGTTTTTACTGACTAATTACTTTTATCCAAGTTAGGCCGATTTATCAAAAAAGTTAGAAACGATAACAACAGTCTTTCTCAAGTCTATGCGCGTTTTCTCAAAACCCGTTCATAAATGTAACCATTACTAAAGCGATGCGTTAAATTCCTAATGCCTGTGTCAATTAGAAACTGCATCTAAAACTGTCTCGATATGTCCGCAAGTAGTATTAGCTCTCGAATTGAAAATCTCAACTTCTGTAACTAGTTTTTTCCCCCTAATAGGTCCTCCCACGTCGCTTACTAACAGTGCAATCGCAATGTGGATGCAACGGAGTGGTTTAGCAAGAAGAGTCTGTCAGAGGATAGAGACTTCAGAATTGTACGACTCTGGTAAGTATCATTGTTCAATCTCGTTGATCTTTGATTCTGTGGACGAGAAGTTTTTATCGTTCGTTTTCTTAACATGGCTTTTCATTGGTGTCAGGTGTTTCTTCAAGTACTGCATCAGTTGTCACTGGACGATGTGAAATACAAATGATCAAGTCGCGTCCTGGAATACCACTTGAATTAGGACAGAAGGTAAGCATTTTACAAAGAACACGCCCTAGCCGTAGTGTAGTCCGATGCGGTGTCACGGGTAGCTCATATATGTCCAGCCCTGACCTATGCTATCCCCTGTCCCCCAAGGACTGTCTCCACTATCCGCAGGGATCCCCTGGACATTCCCTGTCTATCCCCTTGTCCCCACTGCCATAAACTACTGTCTCTCTCCCTTCCCCTTGTGCCTGGGGATTCTGATTATTCGATTCTGAATGTGAACTCGATGAACGATCTTAGGTTTATAAGAAAAGTATTGCAGGCGGCAGATCTTTCAATTTTAAGCTGTTTTGCAAGAGATTTTTTAGTTCGTGAATTTATACTGCTAGTTTTCGTCACTCTGCAATCACTCTCCTTACGGAAATAAGATTGTGTACTAAATTCCGATGACACCAGTAAACACGTCGTATGCTCACAAACAAAACGCTAGCGGGTAAACTGGTTTATCTGCAAAGATAGGATGACATGACGAAAGAACAGAAGTGTTTTGCCAGACGGACTACTAGGAATAAGCTTTAGTCAGTAACCGCGCGCGTATAATATAACACAAACATCGGAATATACTCCTTCCCGGATTTTCGCACAATTCTTTAGGATTTGCGCCATCGAGGTGAGGACACACAAACATTGAAAACTGATCGTATTTTTGGGGAAATTCGTGTACTGTGTCTAAACAAGCATAGGAAAAGTTCTGTTATTCAGATCCATTTGGAAAACCATTTACATCCTTCGCTTGCATTTTTAACCACGTTTGACAAAACGCTGTCTGTTTTCTGTCCAATTTCCGAAATCTCCTTCAAATACTTTGCCCTTAGACCCTGACCTCGCTTGCACGCGCTAAATCGAGGAGAATTATGGGTAACTTCGGGAAGGTGCATAAAATTATATAAAAAACTCGGACTATCATTCATAATAATTTGCTTTAACGATTCTTTCAACAGCCATGTCCTGATATGCAAGCCTGCGTTCCTACCATGTCAGAGGTTATCAACCTAAGGACCACCAAAGGCATCAGTGACGTCAGAAGTGCGATCAGTTGCGCATGCGCACCAAGGGTTCCAGGTTGTCATCGTCGCCGAAGTTTACGTGTATTTTACCGAAATACCAAATTTGAACGAGTGGTTGACGTTGGTGAATGCGCGGGAAACTGCGGTCAGAATAGGTGCCAACCGCTGGCCATAAAAACTATTGCCATCAAGAGTCCGAACGGTTAGTGAAAACTGTATCTAAAAGGCATTATAAGATTATTAGTATGAATTGCAGTATATATATTACAGTTTTATTGCGTGCACATCCAGTCTTGGCGGGTCACATAATCGAAAAAGACAAATTTTAAGATCTTGGGCAACAAATTTCGTATCCAAAGAGAGAGAGAGAGAAAGAGAGAAATTTTTTAGTTATCAAAAATACAAAAATATTATCAAGAACGATATGCTTATTTTCTTGGATGCACAGTTGCGCAACCTTGAGACAATGGTTTATAAAGAAATAATTGATATTCAAAGGAATGACACGTGATCTGGTAAACATCGGATTGATATCGACCAATGTTGCGAATAAGTTTAAGCTCAAACTGATTAAATTTGTTTCTTGTTTTTGATATTCAGGTCGCAAAAGCGTTAACATTGTGGAGAAATGTGGATGCGCACATTCGTGTTACAGAATCTCATACAAAAAAGCTTATCAAGTGCTGACTAAGAAACAAAATAGTAACGCAACAAAAACTAAGGTGAGTCACGTCACGCATAACGCAAATGTAGTAACAGACAAGACTTGGTTATTTGACCTACGTTCGACGGAAGGTTTTATCGGACTCGGTGCCCAATTGATTAATACCTTGCAGTAGAACGATGTTTCATTAATATCACATAACGGGCAAGCTATGTAGGTCTTTAGAGACATATTGAAATGATGTTGAATTAACACGCATTCAACTTTACTGAAAATTCAAATAGTAAGTTTGTCGAACAACGTTCCTTTTCTTTCGAAACATTTTCGTTTTCAAACGTTTAAGAATTTGGCTTTTATTTCTCAGGTCATTGACGTTGGAATTTGTTCGAGTTCGTCTGTTTGCAGTGGTCATGTGCAGGGCAAATGTCTGTATTGGTGAGTTACACTAAATTTCTAGGTTTTGCACTTCTTAATTTTAATTTTGGCCAGTGACGCAGGCGTCAGCGCGAACTGGCGCAAATGAAAATAAAGGTCCATACACACTAAGGGCGTATTCCTGCAGGGGCAAAATTCTGCTCCCGCCACAACCTTTTTTTTTTTTACATCAAATACTTGGTTCACACGATCGAAGGAACAAAACGACCCCGAGGGCCTGCTTCTGGAGCAAAACCCTTAGTGTATACAGGCCTTAACGCAAGTTGGTTCGGTTTGCGCTAAAAATATCCCAACTTAGGCAATAAAATACAACAAAAATAATTGATTTTTTCTTGCGTACAAATGAATTGCCTTGGCGTCTTCTTTGCGCTTGCATTGCTATGGAAACGAGGTTTAAATATCTAGTCTTTTTATCTAAATAAAGTGTTGGCTTTATCCTAAAAAAATGTTTTATCTTAATATAGGGCCAAGCCAGTGGTCACAAATCAACAAACACAGCCATTTTCAGTGTTCAATTCGTCAGAGAAAGTTTGTCTCGTTCGTACGAAGGGAAGAACTCGAGAATGTTACGCCAACACAAGCAGACTCGTGACACTAAATACACCAAAAAATCCTAAAGAGAAAGTAGTCGTTATCACCTCCTGCGCATGCTCGTGAGGAGCTTAGCAACACCAAAGTGCTAAACTTCGCTTCCTTGACCAACTAATCTCAAGTCCGGTGAAAGAGTTTTCTGGAAATTTTCTCGACTAAGTAAAACGCGAGGAGAATTGTATTGGTTTGAGAAAAATCTCATTATTTAAAATAAATAGCAGCGGTAGTTAAAAATAATTCTATACTCGGTCATAAATGTAAATAAAAACACAGTTTTATTATGATAAATCAACATGTAATCTTTAAAAAAGAGCAGTGTAACACTCATTGTACGTACTCTAGTTAAATGTGAAGATTATGGCTGTTCCAATAAAAAATCCAGTGTTTTGAATTCTTTAGTTTGAATTCTTCTTCAAGTACATTATGATCAACGCTGTGTGGCTACTTTAATCCGGTGAATGTTATCTACTGGGGTCAGAGAGGTTTTAACCGAGCGCGAGAGCCGTACCTTGTGTTTCAAGCACGTAGCGCGCGGGCCATAAAAAGTGGAGAAAAAACGAGGTTCCATAACTCACCGATGTTTATTATATGGGAAGGTAAACACAAAAATAACGTTGGTGATCCGTACCGTTAGTTATGGACCGCACTTTATAATAATGGCATGTATTCATGCAGTCATGACTGGCTAGCCTTGTTTTGGGGTTTTTCGCGCATTTCAAATTGCTATAACTTCGCTTCTGTTCACCATCTTGCTCTCACCCTTATATTCTTTACACTTATAGATATCTTCTTTCGACTGGTATAGTCTTTTTGTTTACTTTAAAATATTAAATTAAAAATTATGCAAATAGCGGCAGCAATATTTCGATTCGGTCATCAGGAGAGGTAGTTTGTTACTGCTGAAGTTCCGAGTCAGCAACTTCAATATCAAAGAATGATAAGCCAGGTATTAGCCAAACACACGTGATCACTTGGTGCCATATTAGAATTAGATACTAAAATGTGGCTCATAAAAGCGCGCCGCGGTGGCGCATCCAGGATTTTACAAAGGGGGGTTCCGTTTCGTCAGAGCTCGGCCGCGCGCGGACGTATTCTCATTTTTTTTTTCAAAAGGTCTGACTGTCAAGGGGGGGTTCCGTGGAACCCATGGAACCCCCCTCTGGATCCGCCGCTGCGCCAGGTTGTGCAGCAAAAGTTAAACAAATGAGCGGCATCTAAAATGGTGGTTTGCGTTGTTTTTTAAATACTTTTAGCCTTGTTCACACTAGCGTCGTAATCGTAATCGTAAGCAACATACGCAGACTCAGGATCGTATTTATCACTGAGGTGTGAAAAAAGACAAGCACTGTTAATGAGCAGTGCGCTACTGAGTTTGCGTACGTTGCTTACGATTACGATTACGACGCAAGTGTGAACCAGGCTTTTACAACCCTGATGATATATGGCTATAATGACCGAAAGCTTGGTTCAAATTTTGTAATAAAATTATTGTTTACGCAGATGAAGCAACTTTTCCCTAAATGCTTAAGTGAAGCGGCGTACACAGTTTTAAACTATAATCTTTTTAATAATCAAGTAAAAATGGCTACGAGACCTATTAGATTTGCACTATCACAAGAGATTTTTTGTAAGGCAAGTCGAATGCAGTCTATCTGTGTCTCCTCGGTAACATCTGTTTGCTTTGTTTTGCTTGTTCGTTAATCCTTCACTAACGAGCTTGCCACAAGAGACAAGTCTCATTCAACTGAAAACAAAAGAACCTATCTACCAATACCTTTATTGTCTAACTAAATGCTAATAGGCTCTAAAATGAATCCTCTAAGAAGATTGCGACGTTTTATATTCAGATACACGCAGCGTTGAATCCAAAGCTAGCCTCTTTGTCGGCTACAATCAGGTAAATACGATGTACAATACGAATTGAATCTCGCATCTTATTTGAGAACCAAGAATAGAAGCTCTGAATTCAAGTCGCCTCATGTTTGGACAACGTTTGCTCTCTTGCTGGACATCATTGTTGATTATCAGCTGCCTGGCTACACATGTGGCCTCAGCGAATGGAAAAACACGGCTTCGAAAGTTGAAAGAAAGCAGGGTATTAGCTATTCGAGGTCAAATCTTGACGAAGCTTGGATTTACATCTCCTCCCATCGATGAAACACGCGGGAAAACCAAGAAGGAGGATCTAGAGGCATATGAAGCTGTTGTTGAAGAAAGCGAGAAACAACATGGCCAGGAATTAGAGTGTACGGGACGTCTGGACAAGACTAATTACTTTGCGAAGAGAGTCGTAAGGCTTCCTGTAAACACAAGATTTGGACGGACACTTCAGTTCACTGGTAAGTGAATGATGAGACATTCTGTCCTAGACGCGCTGGTGTAAGCCCATGAACCCAGAATCCAAAGTAAGCCACAGGCAAGAAAACACTTTTTGAAAAAACTATTTGTGTCCTGGTGTTAGTGTATGGGTGTACAGGTGTGCCGTACCACGTCGCGTTCAAACTATCTCGATGGAATAGAATAAGAAGGAGACTTTCATATACATAGTTATTCACTGATGATTTTATTCATCCTTTGCCTTCGAGTTATTGAGGTTTTCATGTGACGTCACGCTTGCGATAAATTTGTTTTACTTGAAAAAGGGGTTTACTTTCAAATTTGTCTTGAAGATATTAGTAACCGTGCGAAATTTCGTGGAGATAACATGTAAACTATCGAAGATATCATTTTTCAAAAACCCGAAACTTTACAAAGAAATGTATGTATTGCCTGCCAACATACATTTCCTTGTAAAAATTCCTAAGGTTCAAAAATTCGAATAAGAAGAGGTTTTTTAAAACATTTGATAATAAAATTCTGCGATAAAATATTAGAATATTTAATACACG